>PVKC010049703.1:0-10686 GCA_004027635.1 Crocidura indochinensis
AAAAAATCCCTTTAGCTTAATGATTTAGTTGTTTGTTGATTCAGACCAGAAGAGGAGAATTTTTTTCACCTGCAGCTGCTGTTGTCTTATGTTCCTGCCTAAACATGCCTGGATCAGGAAGGAAAGATTTATCTTGCTCTACAAAGCATTTCTCCATATTGTCACAACTCCTAAGTTAGTCACTGTCTAATGTAGAAAATGTCATCCAGGATTCAGTTTTTTCTTAAAGGTTTAAATTATACAATAGTTTTTGAATCTTCAGGAATTTGAGTTATCTCTAAATTCTGAATTCCTTGGTCAGGCAGATAGTTATGTGTAATTTCAGGAGAAAAAAAATCCATGATCATGCTTAAGGTAAAGAAATATTTTACCCTTGCATTTTAAGGAAGTGCATTTATTAATTTTTAAGGGTCGCTTATTTGAAATTTATATAGGAAAAACATCTATTCAGAGTCAAGTTCCTTTTGTTTTTTACTCAATGGGAAAAGCAACTGAGCTCAGATCAGGCCATTAGCACCACCTAGTGTACCGCTCGTGCATTTAGCACGTGCTTGTAAATACATAGCCAAGTTCCAGGAAAATAATGTCCTATTTTGTAGTTTGTTTTTTTTGTTTGTTTGTTTGTTTTGTTTTTGGGTCACACCCGGCAGTGCTCAGGGGTTACTCCTGGCTCCATGCTCAGAAATTGCTCCTGGCAGGCACAGGGGACCATATGGGGCACCGGGATTCGAACCGATGACCTTTTGCATGAAAGGCAAACGCCTTACCTACATGCTATCTCCCGGGCCCCCTATTTTGTAGTTTGGGGGCAAGTGAGAGGCAGGACTGTCTGAGACACAAATCCTTTGTTTTTGATCAAAAGGTGAGAGGTGGTTGGATTTTTTTTTTTCTCTCTCGATATCCTTCTGTGCAATTGAATGATAAAATGGCTGATTATGATGTGATTTCAGGTCTTCTTCAGAATTCACTGTCAGATGGATCTGGAGGAGTTTTTTGCAGGTCTACTAAACTGAAATTTGTAGCCTTTTCTTCCAGATACTAAATTCTTAAATTAAGGGTTGTGACCTACATAATTGAATGTGGAGGCTGTAAAATATCTGGCAAGAGTAAAAGCTTCTGAACATTCAGGGCCAAAATTTAATTTGGCATCAATCGTGTAATGAACCTAAGATATTTCTGGTAGCACCTGCTCAAGTTACATATCTTGGGCCTATCCAGTTTACTGGTGGAAAAGGCTTAATCAGCCTGTTCCAAGCCACCTTTTTAAGCCTGTATAGTTTTTCTTATTCCTTGAAACTTGAATATGCCCCAAATTTTGGAATGAGTTATTTATAAGTTTATATATTTTTTGTTTTATTTAGGCCACACCTGGCAATGCTCAGAGCTTACTCTTGGCTCTGCACTCAGGGATTACTCCTGGCAGTGCTTAGGGAATCATATGGAATGCCAGGGATCAAACATAGATCTGTGCCCCACCCGCTGTACTATTGCGTTGGCCCAAGTTTATGTATGCTTTTAAAAATTAAAATGATCTTGTGGCTGGAGAATTAGTATAGTGGGTAAAATACCTCTCTTGTATGTGAATGACCCATGTTTCATCCTTGGCACCACATAGGACTCACCAGCCCTGCTAGGAATGATTACTGAGTACAGAACCAAGAGGAATTCCTGAGCACTGTTGGGAATGGCCCTAAATAAAAGCAAAACAAACCCCCCAGAACTTACAACAATCTAATTTTATCCCCTGAAATTCTACTTGATAGGCTTGGAGATAGCTCAAATGCAATGAATGGAGAACACACCTTGCATACTAATGGCATATATTTGATCCCCGTCACTACTTGTGCCTTGCACTCTCCTCTCACTTTACCCCATAGCACTACCAGGAGAGTCTTGCTAGTCTAGTATCAATGGAATCAAACCACCTCAGCCATACATATTTATGGGTAAGTATTTGAGTTGTGACATCAAAGTGCCCCACTGTGTTCAGCCTGAGATTCTATATTTTATAAATGTACATAAATACATTTATAAATCATAAATAAATATATGAATATTTTCATAAATTCTAAAATTTATAAATTCTACAATTTATAAATAAAAGGTTCTGATGTTGTCTTAAAAGTCACATTATGAGAACTGTTATGAAAATAGAAGACTCTCCAGGTCAGTAAGTGATGTAAGACACATAGCTGATGTGGTGACATTAGTTTCTGATGTTTAAGAATGATTCATTTATTGGGGCTTGGGGCCACACCCAGTAGTGTTTGGGGCTATACTCCTGGTTCTGTATTTGGGGTGGAGTGTCATTATTGGCATTGTTCTGAGGACCATGTGGTGCCAGAGATCAAAACAGGGTCAACTGCATGCAGGACAAGTCTCTTAACTTTGGTCCTGTCTCTATGATCCAGAATAAATTGTTGTTGTTATTGTTGTTTTTTAATTAGGAAACTGATGGTCTTTGTGTGAAACTGAGTGTGTGACTACTGATATTTCTTAGACACAGACTAGTGAAGGGTGAGTGAAGCAATTATATTTTTCACTTTTCACTCAAGATGCTTATGGAATAATGGCACTGTGTAGCAATATGCATACTATTTCAGATGCTTTCATTGTTTACATTCTTCATTGTTTCCAATTCTTGCAACTGAAGTTTTATGACCAGGTCTTAAAATTCCAGAGAATGTAGATGAATCCAGTCTTCACCTAACTCTATGAAGCTCCTAGGTGCTTATAAAATTCTGTAAGATATCCAAAGGACTCATATTGTCCTCAGTCCATTGAGGTGAAAACTATTGGAAAAAGAGGATAATGACTTGCTAAGTAAGGATTTTGTCTCTCCCCTACCCATTTCAATAGATGACATCACCTATGAGTTTCCCATGAAGTTTCTACAGGGATCCTATTGCACTTAACTCGATGTTAACAAAATGTGAATTGTATGTACATTTCTAGAATATAGAATCTTATTTTTTCTAAGCATGATATATATTTGCAGTAAAGAAAAATACCGACAGCCTTAGGAAAAAGAAAAATCTGTATTCAAAACAATGTCTACAATAAACAGAAGAATCAAGTCTAGTTACAGATATCATGCTAGCCCCACCCCCTTACAGATGTAACTGGAAGATACCCACCAGTCTTCAAAACATGGAACTGGGGAATGGTAAAAGCAATATAGGTCAGGCTGGGGAATGAGGGCACCCTGCCTTTTTCATTCTAAAGGGGCCCTGGGAACCACACCTTTCATTTATCTTTCCCAAGTAGCATGCCAACCATTGCTCTGCATTTCCTGTTTTTCCCAAAGACTTCTCTAAGATTTTGTATTTTCCAGGGCACCAGACCCTGTCTGGCTTTCCATAAATATTCAGTAACAACAATACCACAAAAGTGACTGTTTATTCAGATGGAAATTAACATGGGTGAGATAACATTCTAGATTTCTGTTTCCCACCCTTAACATTGTAGGTTTCAGCAACAAGATAGAGAATGGATTTGATATACATTTCCATTTTGGAGCCAGATTGGCAGCACTTAACTTGGGATAGGTTCTTTATTGTTTTCAAAATGTCATATATATATATATATATATATATATATATATATATATATATATATATTACCAAGTGATCATGGTGGATCTATATCTTTTTAAAGTGGAGCTCAAAGAGATAAATGAATTTGTCTAAGGTTGCAATAACCGAGTTGATCCAAATTTGAACATGGTTCTTGGCTCATTTTAAATTTATTATTCCACTAATCACACAGTCTGAATCAGATTGTGGGTCATTAGAATCTGTGGGTATCACATTCTGATTCTTAGAGTTGGAAACTGAACATAACTTGAGAACTCTTAGTTTTGCAGTGTGGTATAATGTTCCAAACTCCTATGGTTTTATAAACAGGTGTATGAACATTGAGTAGAAATAAAAACTGATCATACTTAAACACCAAATCCAAAGCCAACGACAACAGAATCAAAACCCAATCTACAGCAAGCTAGACACAGAGGGGACTACTTATAGTAGCAGCCCAGGGGTCAAAGGAGGGGGATATGGGATGCAAGTTGGGAACAGGGGTGGAGGGAAGACAACACTGGTGGTGGGAATGCCCCTGATTCAGTATCACTATGTACCTAAAATGTTACTGTGAAAGATTTGTAATCCACTTTGGTCAAAATAAAAATCATTTACTTAAAACATTCTGTTTGCTGCCTATCTAGGTCAAAGGACTTCATCTGTTTCACTTTTTCTGTTAGTTATGAATTATGGCCACTTGTGAGAGAAATGCAACTTGAGTGTGCTGAGACCAAGAGAGTGATTCAAGGCTGAAATTACTGGAAAGGGACCAGTCTCTTGTGATGAAATACTTTCAAATATATTCTTCATTCTGAAAAAAAGGTGTGCAATTGGTTTTGGTATCTCTGTGATTACAAGGGTGTCTCTTCACATGCAGTTGTAAGCTCTTCTGATTCTCCAGAAACAGTCCTATGTTACCTAGAAGGGAAGAAAGCTTCCCTAGTCACCTTTATTACTATAGAAGTTAATTGTTACTTTGGTAGACAGAGTATCTAGCCTTGAAATGAAGGAAGGGAAATGTAATTTTATGCATGAGAATAGAGTCAGTTATATTTTGTATGAACTTATTATCAGAACTCTGGAAAGAAGAATGATCTGGAAGGGTGAACTGAGAAAGGCCAGAAAGGCTATGTGGGACTTCATTAGGAAGGTCAGGACAGGGAGAGAAGAAAAAAAAAGAAGAAAAACATAACAATTCCCATCCCAAAACCCACAAAAAACAAAACCTAACAACAACAACAACAAAATAAAACAAACAAAAAAATCAAAAGATCAAAACCAGCAACTACAAAAAAGCACCACAGCAACAAATGCAACAACCAAACACTAACCACAAGACTGAAAGAAAAAGAAAAAAAAAGAAAGAGGGTTGGTGTGGTCAGTTTTTTGTTGTTGTTGTATTTTTGTTTGTTTCTGTTTTTTTTCCATAGGCACCATAAATATTGGGGAAATTAGAATTTCCAAGGGAATTCCCTTGGCTTAAAAAATACAGGTTTTCTTCATCCTTGAAGCATACCGTCATGGAAATAACTACAGATTCTCTACACGCATCTTTTCACACCCCACGAATTTTTATGGTGCCAGGAAACTTTCAGCTCAGTTGTGGCTGATAGAATCAGGCCTCTAACTAGAGATCCTGGTACTTGCACAAGTCAAAAGATGAAGCCTAGAATAGCATCTTTATTTACGCTTCTAGCAAATATAACATATTATTTTAAAGATGACACTTACTGGTGCTCCAAAGAACCCTGTGGTATTGGGATTGAATCCTAAGATCCCTCATGCAAAACATATAATCCATCCCTTTAAGAGATCTGGCCCCTAAAGCACGATTTTTAAAAGCCGTAACAAAAGTGTGTAGTTTTCACATATAAATAAAAATGATTATTATTGAGGTTTCTAGAATCTATTCTTGGGTATTCTATCTGAAACATTTACCATAAGGAAACACAAGTATATGTACCCAAATCTAATTTGGGTTTTGTTGCTACTCTTCATATTAATTGGTCATATACCTGATACTCTATCTTAGGATATTAAAGTCTATTCCATTGATCTAAGGGTCTGTTTTTGTTCCAATACCTTGCTGTTTTAAGTTCTACCACTTTGTAGTACGACTGGAAGTTAGGGAAAATACTGAAGTGGAACAAGGAAAGCCTCTTTAGCAAATGTTGTTGGGAAAACTTGTCAGATACATGTGAAAAAGATAGTCTCAGACTGTTGAATAAAAAAATAAAGAGGCCCTTTGGATGGAGCTGGATGGTGATGGGATGAATGGAGGGTCCTTTCTCAGCTGTCCCAGCACCACATGTCTCCAACCCCCTCCAGCCGGTGGGTCAGCAGGTTAAGGTAGAAGCAAGGAAATCATCCACAGACAGGTTCCAGGAGATATCAGCTTTATTCATGCCCTAGCCACCACATGTGTGGCCTAAAAACCTTTTATGCTGGATCCTTATTCAGCTCTGCGTTCTAACTTGTCTTTCAGCCATCCCTCCTGCTCCTTCTCCAACCTCCATCCATGCAAAATCCCCTCTTGCCCCTGAGGCCAAACCTTTCGTAACCTCCCCAAGACCTCTGTCTCCTAATTACTATCAGGCTTTTTGATTGCCCCGGGAGCTCCCCATTGCCTACTAGGTCCTTGATTGTTGAATTTCAAATTCTCCATCTGCTTTTCCAAGAAAGAACTTACTCGGAATTTTTCGTCTTGTACGCCATACATCTATCATCTCTGGAGTTTGTAGTTGATTCCTTGACAAGCTTCTGGTTCTGGACACCCTTTGTTTAGGTTAGAAGTTTTTCTCTACTTTTTTCTGTGATGCGCTTATACAAACAGCCACTCTTTTCTTATTGCTTAGTTGTTCTTTTTATAATGATAGAAAATATTACTTACTTCTGTACATTATTATTGTTTCTTTACTAAAAAGGCGGGGGGAATTGTATATGAAAATATTTCCGTAAGATTATTCTTTGCCTGTTGTCCCACCTTGACCTTCCAGGTGGGGGCACTGATGAGAGCCAAATAAATAGATTGGAGTGAGGTTTTTCAGGGTCTTTTGCCAGAGTTGGCTGGCTGACTCTAGTGGTGTTTTGGAGCTAGCAGCAGGACTCTGCTGCTAAAAGGACTCTCTTCGCTCAACCTTTTACCCCTTAACCCTGTTGTTTGTGTGAATTATTTGCTGTGGACAAATATTAGCAAGATCTCCCCCCCAAAAGGGGTCAAAAGGATGGGAATCAATTCTCATTCTGGGAGCTCTTTGCGGATACACAATTAACAAAGGAGTAAATGGGACCCAACAAATGGGGCAACAGCAGACCTCTTTTTAATGCCATGTGCAATAGTTGAATCAAAATGAATGAAAAACTCTGATATTAGGCCTGAAACCATAAAAGGTACATGAAGGGAAACATAGGCAGGACTCTCCACGACATTGAAGCTAAGGGCATCTTCTAGTATGAAACACCACTGACCAAGCATATGGAAGCAAAGATAAACAAATGGAATTACATTAAATTAAGAAGATTCTGTACCTCAAATAAAATGATGACCAGGATACAAACACTGCTCATGGATTGTAAGAAAAAGTTGACTTAACACACATCTGATATGGAGCTAATATCAAAGAGGCACTGGTTGAACTTTATAAGAAAAAAAATTCCATCAAAAATGGGGAGGGCAGGCTGGAGAGATAGCATGGAGGTAGGGCATTTGCCTTGCATGCAGAACAATGGTGGTTCTAATCCTGGCATCCCATATGGTCCCCTGAGCCTGCCAGGAGCGATTTTTGGAGTAACCCTTGAGCTCTGCCAGGTGTGCCCCCAAAAAAACCCAACCAACCAACCAACCAAACAAACAAAGGGATTACATGCAGATTGTCAAGAATTAGAACTTTTTTTTCTCATCAACTCCCATTCTTTTTAAAGAAACTAAGTGAATTTTATATATTTATTTCCATTTTTCTTTTCTTTTTTCTGGGTCCATCCTGTGTTAGCCAAGTGCAAGGCAAATGCCTTACCGCTGTGCTATCTTTCCAGCACCCCAGATGGTATTTTCTAATTTCTTAAAAGTCTTTCTTAAAAAAATATATGTATCACAAATTTTGTTTTTATGGCCTAAGCATAAAAATTTTTGTATAATAATTATAATTTAATTATTGTATAGTATTTCACACTTTAAAAAGGTGATTTCTAGAAATTCTTCAAAAAGCTAACACCAAAAATTAAAGTTCATTGCTTATTATTTCTTACAATATTAAATTTATTAATCAATAAAAGAAATGAATTGATGAAAGGTGCAGATGTTTTCTGAGAAAGAAAAAAATGACAAGATTATCCCTATAAGAGAGCGAACTCTATTTTTCACATCTAAATTTATTTTGTATCACTGGTAAAATATTGAATTAAATATCTACAAGATCCAGTTACTGAAAGTTGTTGGATATGTGCTTATCTCTAATTAATAGTATTTTCATCCACACTTAC
This sequence comes from Crocidura indochinensis, assembly GCA_004027635.1. Taxonomy (NCBI): domain Eukaryota; kingdom Metazoa; phylum Chordata; class Mammalia; order Eulipotyphla; family Soricidae; genus Crocidura; species Crocidura indochinensis. The sequence continues at coordinate 8,058 of PVKC010049703.1, forward strand.
AATGTGGGTTTATGGCATAGCTTTGCAAATTGTGTCATACCCTGGTAAAAATAAACTGATTTAATACAATGATTTCCCCAGCGAATTTGAGGATGGATTGTCCCAAAGACAGAATCCCAAGAATTAGCTGATGTTATTTGGGAGGCTTTTATATATATATACATATATATATATAATTTTTTTATGATTCATCCAGAAACATGTCAACAAATTTCTTGTACAGATCTGTCTCTGGGTGATGGAAACTGACCCCTTTCTGTGATTAACCTTTGGCTCCAATTCTTCGTCTGTGAGAGGATAAAAATACAGGCTGAGGTGTCAGTCTCTGCAGCCACCCTTTCTCTATTTCCCTCAGAGCCAAAACAGATGTAGCTAAGTTTGCTTCATGCTCATTAGTTTTTCCTTCCTAAGTTTGTACTTTACTGATACAGGTTACTTAATGTCCCCCGGAATCAACCATGGATTTGCACTTTTCATGTGAGTGCTGCCAGGACCAGTGGGACCCCTGGTTTTGAGTCTGTGGATGCCCAGTACTGAGGCCCATATTCTTTTCAGTGTGCCAAGGGACCTTGAGAGACAGCAGTACCTGCATGCACCAGGATGGGGAAACGTTTTGTACAGAAAGAAATCTTGGGAAGGAGCTCACTAAAATTCCTGTATGGTATGTCATCTTTCACTGGCTCTGCAGATGATCAGAGGCCAAGGAAAAGAAAGCTAAAACCCTTCAGTTCCTTCCCAGTATGAACCTGTGGGTCTGTACTCTTGACCTTTGACTTTGCTTCTCTAGTCAGTCTACATAACTAATAGTAAAGGGAAAGTTCTCTGTTTCAACTGTATGTTCACCTAGTTCCCCAGATCCCAAATTCCTAGATATTAAAAAATTGAGTTGAGCTTTTAAGTCATTTATTTTTTGCTTGCAGCCATGTCATGAAGAGGTGTTTGTTCCCAAATGAATAGTAAACTCAAGTCAACTTTATTTTCATTTTTAAGATTTGGCTTGGGGCTTAATGTAGAAAATTAGGTGATAAAATTGTGAAATTATAAATAATTATTATTTTAAAATTGTAAATTTAAATCAACAAAGTGCCTAAGACCCTCCGCCACAGTTCTTCTATCACCTCTTTTCTGCCTCTCCTTTCTCACTTTCCAGGCCTTTCCCCTACTGTTTATTTATCTATTTATTTATTTATTTATTTATTTTTTGTGGTTTTTGGCTCACACCCGGCAGCGCTCAGGGGTTACTCCTGGCTCCATGCTCAGAAATTGCTCCTGGCAGGCACGGGGGACCACATGGGGCACCGGGATTTGAAGCGATGACCTTTTGCATGAAAGCAAACGCCTTACCTCCACGCTATCTCCCGGGCCCCTCCCCTACTGTTTATTAATCTCAGTTTGTAAGCAAAGACTATGGTTTCGTTATCAGACCTCTTTAAAAAATGAAAAGAAATGATGAAAAGAAAATCCTCAATGGTATTTTATAGTCGGACCAGAACATTTCTTGATATCTGTCATGAAGTTGTCTTTATGATGTAAAAAAATACACTTTTACACATAATAAGTAATATTTAAACTTTTTTTTTGGTTTTTGGGCCACACCCCATGATGCTCAGGGGTTACTCCTGGCTCTGAACTCAGAAATTACTCCTGGCTTGGAGGACCATATAGGACACAAACCCAATTCCATCTTGGGTCAGTCACATGCAAGGCAAACGCCTTACTGCTGCGCTATCACTCCGGCTCCAAACAACTCTTAGACTCAAATGTAAATGATATTATTAGCACATTTTCTTTAGGAATCTGTACAACCTTTGCATGCTTCTAATGATTGTTCATTTTGTTGTTAGGTCTTTCTTACCAGAGTCACCTTTTAAAATGTGAAACAGTAACTGCTTCTCTGTAAAGTCTTTGTTGAGGCAATTTACCAGAGAAGTCTTCCAAAGGAAGACTAAAATTAATTCTACCAAGTTTGATGGTATGCCTCTGAACTGAATTGTCTTCATCCCCACCAGGCACTTTAACCCCCAAAGGTTAGAGATCTAGCTGGTACCACCTTAGGTGGGTGATACATTCCTTTGGCAGTGGGTGATGGAGAGATGGTGAGTGCTCCTCTTGTGTGCAGCTTTGCAGGGATGCAGGACTCCTGAGAGCTTTACTTTCCAGCACAGACACGTTATTCAGCTTTTACAGACCCAGGAAGGTCAGAAGGAGAAAGTCACCCATAGCTCAGAGGAAAAGCAAAACATTTAAGAAGGCCAGATCACTTTTTTTCTCTTATTTTTGTCCTTTTTATCTTATTCCAGAGCTATAAATCTCTTCTCCATCTTAGACTGCCTCATTTTATACCAGCATGTGGTAAAAATTTTGGGTCTAAGTATTCATTAAAGCATAGAGCCCCTTGGGGAAAATGTAGTCTTGAGTCTCCCTCTAGTGTTCAGTTGCAGTAATCCACATACAACTGCCAGATGAAGAAATACATTTCAGAAAGATACACACACACACACACACACACACACACACACACACATATGTATATATATAATATATATGTATATATAACATATATGCATCTGCATATATGCTAAATTTATTTTAATATTTTCAATTATTTATAATTGAGAATTTTTTTTTT
>PVKC010049704.1:0-10696 GCA_004027635.1 Crocidura indochinensis
TAACAAGAAAGAAATTAGGAGATTGATTCTAAAGTATATATTATATATGGAAGTGCGAAGTATGTAGACTACTCAAAATAATTTTCAAACGAATTAAATTGGAGATTATACAGGCTAGAGAGATAGTACAGAGGTTGAGATATTTCATATGTGACCAAACCCAGTTCAATTTCCCAGCACCACATGTGGTCCTTAAAACCCATCAGGAGTTATTCCTGAACTTGGAACCAAGACTAATACTGAGTACCACCCAAAAAGAAGCAAAGAACTTGGAGAACATACAGTGCCTAGTACAACCAAATGTTAAGCTCTTTAGTAAAACTGCAGTAATTGAAACAATGTGGTCTTGGCATAAATAGAGATAGGTCAATATTAGAGAATAAAGAGACTCAAAATACTTAAGTACTAATCAGTTGATGTTTTAATTTTCTCCCAGACTTCTAAGTTATTTTCCTTGAGGGATGAATAAAACTATTTTATTGAATAATTCTGAATTAACTGGACATTCATGTGGGGAAAAAAATAAGGATGTTGATCCCTATTTCATTTGGGGAAGATCATGAATTGAGATAAAAACAGAAACCATAAAGTTTCTGTATGAAAACTGCTACCTTGGTCATCTTGGGTAGAAGATAGTTAATCTGTAAAGAATGCAAGAGGCACTAACTACAGAAGAATTTTCCTTTTCAAAAGTACTTTACACAGGTTTATGGTGTGCAGATTTTGGTTATGTGAGATATGTGACCTTGTACCAACATTGCTTTCTGATTCTCCTACTTGTTTTTACCTTGTGAATGCAGATCACTTTTCTGTTCACACTTTGTACATTATTCAGTGTCTGCATGTAATTTGTTAGATCAAATTAATCCTTGGAGGGGTGTTAGATATTAGATATAGCCAAATGTTGATCAATATGAGCACTGTACTTTCAAAGGAAAGCATAGCCTGGTGGTCTTTGTTTTGGAGGCACCTCCAGAGCCTCCAATGTCCCAGAACCACTCAGCCAATCAGGTTAGATAACTTGGATGTCTTGGATTCTGTGGCACTTGGGTTTTTAGGGGAGAATCATATGGTGTCAGGGGCCTTGCACATCCAGGGTGTGCACCCCTTATTTCTGAACTGTTTATCCAATCCATTGAGGTCTGAGCTGACAAACTATTGTCTTTGGGTCTTAAGATGTTAGTCTCTGTGTTCCATTTATAAGCCAAGAGCATAACTGGTAGTAAGTAGAAATAAAAGGGTGCAGCTAAAATAATGGTAAATAATAGTAATACTACTAATGTGCTAAAGCACTTGCCTTGCACACTTGCTGACCCCACTTCAATCTCTGGTAATCCATACATTACCAGGGATGATCCTGAGTATAGAGCCAACAATAGGTCCTGGGCTCTGAAGGATGTGGCCCCCAAGCCTGGGAGAGGAAAAAGAAGGTAAAAGAATAACGATAAAAATTAAAAAATTAGGGCCCGGGAGATAGCATGGAGGTAAGGCGTTTGCCTTTCATGCAAAAGGTCATCGGTTCGAATCCCGGTGCCCCATATGGTCCCCCGTGCCTGCCAGGAGCAATTTCTGAGCATGGAGCCAGGAGTAACCCCTGAGCACTGCCGGGTGTGACCCCCCCCCCAAAATTAAAAAATTAGAAGTAAAATAGTATCTTAAAGATCCCAATGTGTAATTGAAGTCCCAAATTTAAAAATCATAAGATTATCCAGTTGAATTTTTGCCACTGTTTATAAGAATATCAACCATATAGAGTGCCCAGAGTAGATGTTAAAATATTGATAGCGGTTATCCCCATATTATGATACTACATAGTTACTTTACCTACATCTAAATCCAAGTAGGTGAGTGGATTTACAAACAGCAATTTAGTTTCCCACAAAACTCTATAGTTGGGGAATCACTTTAACCCTTCCCTGTGAAGTAATACCTTCCACAAAGGGTTACACATGTTCCTTCCTATTTGCAAGGAATTTGGACAAGTACCAGCAGCCTTGCTCTTCATGCACAATGAAACAGTAAGACCCTATCCATTTCCAGAATCCACAGATGAAGAGACCTGGCTTCAGTTGCGGATTCATTTGTTCTGTTGACACATGCAAATCTGACAGTCAATAAATATTTTATGAAGAAATTGACAATTGAATCTAATCCTTTTTAGATAGGGAAAAAACTGGGCTTATTTTAAGCACTACAGATGCTTCAAATTTATTAGGTAGGTGTACTGTCTTGTGATTCAGGGTACCTGGTACGTGGAGCTGGAAAGAATGAGACAGATTACTGAGTATCCCTGATTACTGATCGATGATCAATAACAACTTTATTAGGGCTGCCTCTGTTTTTCGTATTCTATTTGCCTAGTATATGTGACTAGGTTAATGTGATTAATAACAAGGGTGATTAATCATCATGAGGGTCAATAAAGAATATGGAACAAAGCTTAAAGAATGAGAACAAAACTAAAGATGTTTGCAAGATATTGGAGGCAAAATATTTGCATAAGAAAACTGTAGATAAAATTCTGTAATTTGCTTATCAAAGTGACAAGAAAAAAGGATTTAGGAAACACTGCTGGAAAGAATAGCTTATCACAGGGCATTGGTAAATAAATGGGAGCTCTGGGGCTGAAGCAATGGCGTCCCATATGGTTCCCCCAAGCCAGGAGTGATTTCTGAGTGCATAGCCAGGAATAACCCCTTAGCATCACAGAGTGTGGCCCAAAAACCACTACACTTCATGTCCTTTCACTGTCATATCTTATTATCATCTACTCTACTCATTCATGACACTTGGCAAATACTCAAATATTGAGTATTACATTGATACAGAATTGAAAGCAATAGAATCTGCTCCCTTTGAGATCAAACTGAGTATCAAGGATTGTTCGAAGAAGGCAAATTGACATTCTTTCCCTCTGTGAGTTTGCTGCTTAGCTGTGGAATGACTGGAATGTTTTCTATGTAGGGAAGTTCACAATGGCTTAATAGTTTGAAGAAGTTACATGGTACTAGCTGTAGACACTCAATCTACTACATCTGTTTACAGCTCTTTCCCAACTTTCAGTTTAATGAGTGTCCTTACCAGTCTTGCTCTGGCTACAGGTGTGACTTTCACCACTAAATGCATGAGGTGGGTTCCTTGATAGCTTGTGTAAACCCCCCCCCCTTTTTTTTTCCATGAGCTATCAAAGGACCCAAACCTAGTTGGAATATTTTCCTCTGTCGCTGTTTGTGTCTCTGTCATTTTGTCTCTGACTGTTTGTCTCTGCCTCTCTCTGTGTCTTTGTCTGTTTCTCTGTTTCTGTTTCACACACACAGACGCACGCACACACACACACACACACATACTCCACCTTTCAGCCTACGTGTCAAGTAATACGGGAACTGTTAATTTGGATATCAAAAGGAATGTTTCAGGCTACAAGTACAAGTCTGGTATAGTTTGTCCTGAATGAATTATATTGCAGTCAGTTAAGAGGTAGACCTGACTTTAGGACCCCTAGAATGAGCCTGTATGATGTAGGGGTTCATCTCATTTTGTGACTTCACAGTTATCTTGTAGGTGATTCCATACATAGTTTTCAGACTTCTGTTTTCTTTTGTTTTGCTTTGTTTTTTGTTTTGGGGCCACACCCAGCGGTGCTCAGGGGTTACTCCTGGCTGTCTGCTCAGAAACAGCTCCTGGCATGCACGGGGGACCATGTGGGACATCCGGGCCCAAACTTCTGGTTTTTGACTAGGGCTTCAGTTCCCGGGCTTGGAACACTAAAACTTCAACTCCCTGCAGCATGGAGCAGGGTAGGCTTTAAAGGCATTGCCCAAGTTGAAGCTACCAAATTTTTCATACCATAAGTTGCATTTCACCCCCTCCCCCAAGTGCTTCTTAGGGAGTGAATGCTGCCTGGAGCTGAAGCCTGAGCGCAGGGGAGGAGAGCATTTAAAATCTATGTGCATCTTATGGTTAGATGCGTCTTAAAATAGTGAAAATTTCCGTATTTTATCTATTTCTGGTTTCCTTACTGTAACTTCCTGAGGGAACTTGAAATGACTGATGCTGAATACAGTTAGCATAAATATCGAGGTGCATGTTTGGTGACTCTTGCCAATTATTATTTTTTGGGGGGGGGCACACCCGGCGACGCTCGGGTTACTCCTGGCTATTCGCTCAGAAGTCGCTCCTGGCAGGCACAGGGACCACATGGGGAACCGGGGGATCGAACTGTGGTCCGTCCTAGGTTAGCGCAGGCACCTTAGCTCCAGTGCCACCGCCCAGCCCCCTCTTGCCAAATATTTGTGGTCTCTCTCTAGATTCCAAATTTGTAGTTGAGTCAAGAGACTCAACCAACACAGGTTGCAGGTTTTTTTGTATGAAGCATGAAGTTATTTGCTGCTAAGGATTCTAGGAAAGGAATTAATGAGGAAGCAGTGCAATATGAATATAAAAATGAGGGATGGGTATGAAATTTGTCATGCGCACTGAGTGTGCTGATGTTGACATTTGTTGGGGAAGGGGATGGTTTTTCCTCAGGATCCTTGGCCTGATCTCCAAGTACTTTACTCTTGAATTCTTGGCCTAAACTCACTGCTCTACCTCCTTTTTCATCTCATCCAGGTTTGCAGTCAGCATTGGATACTGGCATGATCCTTACATCCAGCATTTTGTGAGGCTGTGTAAAGAGAGGAAGGCCCCCGAAATTAACAGAGGTAAAATGATCATCTCCCACTCTCCCACCCCAGTTATTTACACATCAGCTGAGAGACGTGAGGTTTGAGGGATTTTTTTTCATGTTTTTTTTGGAGGGGTGGGGTGGGATCATTGTTATTGTAGAAGTCATGATCTGTGGTTCTAGGGGATCAAAGGTAAAAGCCAAATCCTTACTCATAGCAAAAACATGTTCTGTGTCATTTAAATCTATTCTCTAACCCTGGGATTGATCCTTTAAGACAGTTCTAGTTTGTAGTGTCTCTGGTAATACATGAAAGTGCTACTTTTCCATCATCCTCCCCAGCAGAGAAGTAAACTTTCGTGGGAGTGATGGGTTCACTTATGGTAGCATTTAGGGGCTCTGTGTTTGGATTCACTCCAAGTGGTCTTCAGGGGACTTTGGGGAGGCTGAGATCCAGCTTCTAGCCTTTGAACAGTCTTTTTGGCTTTTGAGAAACCTTGTAGTCTTTGTTAATGTGATAAATGAAAAGTAGTAACAAAGTAATTTTATTTTCCATTCCTCTTAGTTACAAGTAGGGATGAAGGTCAACATGAATTAAAAGTCATTTGTATTTCATTTTCATGAACTATTTGTTTTTTACTTAAAGGATTAATTTAGTGGCCTTATTTGAGTTAGTATGACCATATGTCCTCAACGTATGCCCACAGAACCTTGTCTCTGAGACCAAATCCTAGTGGGTTCTCAATGAAATGCAAAGAAAATTTAAGGTGGTGATTCATGCAAATAAGGACATATATTCATTTTTAGCATAGGGTGAAACCAGGCATCAGGAAGATTAGTCAATGCCTAACTCATCTCACCTCCTGTTCTCGGGGCAGGTTACACAATGGCTGTACTAGAGAAACTAACAGGGACCTTCATGGGACCAACTTGGTACCTCAGGTAGCCTACCTGCCTCGCTTGCTTGCTTCATCCTCTGCTGGTTGGTATCTTCAGTATAGGAACTGCAGCCCAATAAAAAAGCACCTCTCAAATGATTAATAGAACTATTTCAACCCCTGTATCTAGTCCACGGTGGACCTTCTTAGAAAATGCTGTTGAAGAGTTACATTATGAAATCATTGAAAAACACCTTTTAAATACTAATACAGAGGGTTATTATGTTCATAAAACTCTTCTGTCAAAATGAATAAAACTTTCTAAATATTACTTTCAAAGTTTATTTTTCATAAAATCCTACCAGCAGTGCTTTATCATACAGAGTTTAAGGGCCTGGGATGTGAGTCAGTGATTGAGTACCTGTCTTGCTCGGGTGAGGCCCTTAATTTGATCTGCAGCACCACAGGATTAAAATGCCTTTTTTTTAAAAAAAAAGAACACAAGTTTATCTTCTTTTCTTTGATTTCTCATTTCTGCCCCAGTTCTCCATTCCAGAGCTTTCCAGGTCAGTTTCTTAGCCATTTTCTGCCCTCCACTGGCCAATTTGTGAAGCCATTGAAATGCCAACCTGTTTGGGATATAAGTGACAGGAACATGGGTAGAAATATGCCTTCCTTTGCTGTGATATTCATCTGCCCAATTTTCTGGCCTAAAAATATTATTATCTTGTGATCTAAGAATTTTGTTTTGCCAGTATTTTATTATAGCCTCAAACAAAACAAAAAAGAAACAAAAATACTAAAACAGACCAAAAGGTCAAATTCCAAGTAAAACATTTAGAGTTTGCTTTTGTTTCTCTTTATGTGCGCCTGTGTTTTTATTTGGCCTTCCAAGCAGTCCTGGGGGACCTGGAGATTACTTTCAGAAATAGTTAACCAATTCCTCCAGATGTTTCTTGGACCCTGTGTTACTGAGAACCACCAGGAATTCCCACAGGATCCACTTGGTGTTTGCCACTGGTATATGGTCCTAGGAATAAAACTTAGGATATGTACTCCAGCGTTTTGAACTGACTCTCATGCAGGTCCCTATGTCAGATTTTGATGTAAAATACTTTGGTAAGTAAATGTATAGGACATTTAAAATGTGTGTTTATATGTGTACATACACACAGTAGATTACTACTGATCTTTAAGAAATAATGAAATCGTACAATTTGTTGCAACATGAATGGAACAAGTAATATAAAATATTTGTGTCTGCTAAGGGGCAAGACTTGTGGGGTAGGTAAGAAGCTGGGGACACTGGCAGAGAGATATTAGTGGTGAGATTGGTATTGAAATATTGACTACTTGAAATAGCTACGTTATGAACAACTTTATGAATCTGTTTAAATATTAAAATTTAAAAGAAAAGAAGAAGCGTAGTAGAGGAATAACTAAAAGCAAAAGAAACAACCTCTGAACTGGTCTACAGAACTGAATTTACCTTGGAAGGGAGATGGAGGTTAGGTGGGGAAGAGGATGTGTTTCCTGAGATACTGGGGGATGTGGGGATTGTTTCGTCCAAGCTGAACATTTGCATGAACTCCTGCTCTTAACAGTATTGTAAATAATGATGACTAAATTATATATAATTTTAATAAATGGATATATATGGAGATACATACATACTTATATTTTTATTACTAGATTAATTTAGACATTTGTTTTAGGCATACAGTGTTCTAACACCAGTCCCATCACCAGTGTGACCTTCCTTCCCCAGGCTGGCTCCCACCCCTCACTCTGCCCCTATAGTATGCACTTGACAAATTTATTTTGTATTACTTATGCCAACAAAACTTAAAAGATTGGAAAATAAAGTTATCAGAAAAGCAATCCAATAAAGTCAATTTATGATGATTGCTACATAATTTTATTAAACATATAGGTTCATTTCATAATGAAATACTGTGGTTCATGTGACTTAAAATACAAAATGAAAGAACATTTGAAACTTGCCTTTTTCCCCTAGAGGGAATCCACTGACCTAGAGAAGGGCAGGAGTATTGTGATTTTCTCTTGTAGTGTGGTGGGCTCTGCTGGGACTATTGTGTCATCACTTGATAATAAACTCACGTCTCTGACTCTTAGGGTATTTTGCTCGTGTTCAAGGTGTCAGTCAACTTATAAAGGCATTTCTGCGGAGGACAGAATGTAACTCTCAAATTATCAACCTCGGGGCTGGGATGGATACCACATTCTGGACATTAAAGGTAAACTAGACATTTTTCTTCCACTTGCCCCAGTTGTTTGAATTGTTTTAAGATTGTGTAAAACTTTTTTCAAATATATCAACTGTCTTAAAACATCTAAGGAATGTAGTGAACAATTTGTGTGTCACCTTGGGCCCCACCTATTGGATAACCCCCACCATCCTCACTGTATCTCGTGTGCTGTTAAACAAAGTAATAAAATCCTTATTGACATTTCTCATTGAATGTGTGGAATTCTCTCAGGAGAAAACTATTGAATTGCTGGGATAAAGAATGCACGTGTTTATAATTTTGATGACAAACAGTGTTTAATATGTTGGCCTAAGATTTTAGGATCTTAGGTTAATTTTTTTTTTTAATTTTGCACCACACCAGATATTATGCAAGGCTTACTCTTTCTCTGCACTCAAGGATCATTCCTTTCAGGACTCAATTCTAGAGATATATAATTTTAGGGGGATAGAAGGCTCGTCAGCTGCGTGCAAGACAAGCACCGTACCTATTATATTAACTCTCTAGTATCAATGATCTTAGGTCAGATATGGGGATTGCTAATATGAGGTGATGATGGTAATATGATGCACAGTCTTTTGCCATTTTTTAAATTTTAACTTTTAGTATTTTGGGGCTTAAAATAATGGTATAATTGCACTTATTGTGTCACAAGGTCTGACCCCCAGTAATGGGTAACAAAACAAATTTTTTTAGCAGGTGATAGTTTTCATGACTGGAGGTCTTGCATCATAGAAAATAGCAAGTCCAGTCATTTACTGCAGCAGCCCACTAATTCTTCAGAGTCCATGCATGCTACAACAGGCTTTTTGCTTGTTTGTTTATTTATGCTTTGGGGCTATGCTTGGCGATGCTCAGGGGTTACTCCTGGGTCTGGACTCGAATTTACTCCTGGCAAGCTCAGGAGACAAAGCTGAGCAAAACAAAATGCCTTAGTTGCTGTGCTATCACTCCAGCCCAGCAACAGTCTTTCTTCATGCAGACTGGGTAGGTATGTGGTCACAACAACACATTTTATTTCAAAAATATGTCCCCTCCGGGCTATTTCTGGAAGTGGAGAAGGAAAGCAGAAGGACAGGTCTTAGGTTGAGGAGTCCATTTGTTGAGATCTAGCTTTTGGGCCATTGGGTCTGACTTTCTCCTCTCAGTACCTTCCAAAACATTCTCAAGTCCCAGGAAAGAAAACCTGGGTCTGGTTACAGAACCAGAAATAAAGGGCTGGTTTTTGACTCTTTCCTTAGAAATTAGACCCAACCTTTATCCCACAAAGATTTTGCTAAGTGGTGCAGATTTTTCTGGATTCTTCTATCAGGTGGATCGTGTGGCATGACTGGGTACGTGCATTTCCCCAGATTTCTGGGAGAAGTACACCAAGATAAGTATGAATGTGTGGGCATAACCTGACCCTTCTATTTTGCTTCTAATCAGCTCACCTGATAAGGTGTTTAGAGACTAAGCCTCCCAGCCCTTTTCTTACTCAAGTGAGAAATCAAGTTGGCCTTACCATGGTTTAACCTTCTGCTTAATGAGGATAAAAACTGACATTCATTATGTGATTTTACGTATGTGAATTATTATGAGATCTCTGAGGGTGTAGGTTTGCTATTTTTGTTATTTAGGGCCCACGCCTTGTGATACTCACAAGCTGCTCCTGGCTCAGGAGTGACTCTTCCATTTGCTGGAGGACTTCTATCTAGCATAGAATTTAAACTTGTATTGTGGCTACTGCAGCTGCATTCAAGGTGAAGACCTAACCTCCTGTGCTCACTCTCTGGCCCAAGTGGTTGGCCCAAGTGGGACCGAAGTTGTATCCCCAACAGCAATCCCCAGCGGCATTGAAACATGTTGCAGATGTTGAATTCTGTTTCATCACATAGTTTTGTGGTGGTTGGTTTGGGGGTGATGGAGGCAGGGAGATACTTGTCTGGAGGTGGATTATCCTCTTGTGACCATCATATGGAGCTGTGAGAAAATTCAGGGTAAGAGTTTGTGCAGCACCATTAGTGGTGTGAGTTGGGGTGGCACTAGAAAACTCCTTTAGGCCTGACCAACACATTTGCTTATTTCTAACCTCTTGGGCCAATAATAGATTTATTTGAGGCTTTCGTTTGTGAAGAAGGCTAAAAAAAACCCACGAAATTTTCATAGATATTCATTCACCTTTCTCACCAACGAAAGGGGCACAGAAACCTTGGTGTACCTTGCTCATAAATGTTGTCACAGCCTGAAGTGTGTCATTGAAAAAACTGGATAAGGGTTGTTGCTTTGGATTCGTGTGATACTGATAGAGCCGAGAAGGGAGCAGGATATTTGAGGAACAGTCAGTACAACTGCCCGATTGAACTGGCATGACTGACATGGAGTGACTACTAGGCCGACTAGAGCTGACTGGGTCATAATATGCCCACCATCCACGTTAGAAAGGCAGGGAAGAAGTTGGGAGAGTAGATGTGTGCTTCCAATTTTTGTTGTTGTTTGCCAGATGAGATCCCAAAAGTACCTGCGAGATTACTATATGAATCTGGCACCAGAGGTCAGGATAGAGTCAGGTACTCAGGCTGTCACATGGGGCAGTATTCAGTGAGGAGGAACAGGAACCACAGAAATGGAAGGTGAAACACAGGCGTGGCATTTGGGCTTCATTCTCCTTAGAAGTGGTAAAGCCTGACCCAAGGCTCAAAATGCAACTCAGAATGGCCTTGGCAGCCAGTGTCCCAGGCCACCCTGAGAATAGGCTTGGAAGGGAGACCAGCTGAGAGTTGCTGCTGAGGTTGCCTGCAATGGGCATAACAAAGAGGACACAAAGTTGCTCCATGTCTGAGTCCAGCTTGCACAGTCACTTTTCTCTTTTACACTGTCCACTGCAGTCCATAATGATTTGA
>PVKC010049705.1:0-10681 GCA_004027635.1 Crocidura indochinensis
CAGGAGAGCCATCAAACGCAAACAACCCATGATATGTATGGACAAACAACTGCTTTCGCCTATGGATCTGCCCCTGGCCTTGCACAGAGAGGAGTTGCCTCCACCTCCGAAGCTTCCAGGCTTGGATCGCACGGTGATACACAAAGTGGCCACGAAGGACTCGAAGTCTAAACAAGGCTTTGCAGGCAATGCTTCACCTCCAGGAATCACTAGCAGAAGAGGCGGCAAACGCAAACAACCCATGATATCTATGGATACAGAACAGCTTTCGGCTATGGACCTACCCCTGGTCTGGGATAGAGGTGAGCTGCCTCTACCTCCGAAGCTGCCATTATTCGATGCTACAATCCGCATGTGTTGAGGAGTGCTCTGAAAATTCTATGCATTGAGGAGTATTCAAAATCAATTATCGCAATCACACAATTCCAAAAAAGTTTTTTTAATTAATCTGCCTCTGCTCATGAGTCTTTTTTGTTATAGTAGTCTTTGTTATATGAGTCTTAGTTATGGTATACAAATTGATATTTGAATGGTAATATATTGGACCAAAGTAGACTACAAAATTTTTTGTGCTGGTGACTGCATTCTGGTCATTTCATAGGGAAACATTCTGGTTGCACCTAGGCTATAAAAAGAAAATGAACTGTCATTTGGGGCAAGGTATTTCATATGCGAATCCTGCTAAGTCCATTGAATGTTTAGTAATGCTGTTATTCGGGAAGCTTTTGATGTCTCCTGAAATAACTTTCAAGTCCCCTTTAAAGCAGTTAAATATTTGCTCTGTCCAGAACATGGATATTCCCCACAGACACAGTTAAAACTGGTATAATCAAACAGGGTACAGTGACAGCAATCATAGGTTTTCCAAATTTGTTTCACTTTAGGCAAGCAAGGGTGAGTAACAAAACAAACAGCTGCTGAAGATATTGCTCTGGGTAAGGATTATGTTTTTTTTAAATATTACCAAGCAGGTAAAATCACACTTTACTTTTTAAAACTTATTTTAATATTTTGTTAAGATTTTAATTTTAAAATAAAACATTAATTTTATAAAAAATAAATTAAAAATTATAATTTAATAGAATTTCATTTAAATTTAATCTAATTAAATTGGGTTTTTTTATTTTTAGGCCACACTCATCATGCTTAGGTGTTATTCTTGTCTCTGTGCTCAGAAATTTCTCCTGGCAGGCTTAGGGGACCATATGGAATGCCAGGAATCGAATTCAGGTTCATCGTGAGTTGCAGCGTGCAAGGCAAATGCCCTACCCTTTACTAAGTTCTGCCCCCTAAATTAACATTTTTAGTTTTAAAAGTTACTTATTGAAGCTGCATAGTTTTCAAACTTTTTCATAATAGAGTTTCTTTTGAGTTACAAAGTTTTAGATCATTTAATTTCAATCATAGACAGCGTATAATATCCCTCACCAGTGCATGTTTCCTGCCAGTTACCCTAGTTTCCTTCCCATCGAGCCCTGACTGACTCTGGTTTATATTCTCTTTTTCCTCTTCCCGTTTAGACACTGGATTGCAATATTATTACTGAAGAAATATATATCACTTTACTTCCTTTCAGTATCCTAGTCTTGTCCAAAGTGATCATTTACAACTATCATTGTTATAAGTTGTCCCTTCTCTAGCCTACTTAGTCCTGATTAATCAATCACATGATAGAGGAATAGTGAGTATGAGACATACTTCACCTGAGACTTGATATCACAAATTCAAGATCGTTTTTTTATTTTTACTAATTTATTTCCCTTTTAGTACATGGGAGACAATTTGGTTGGTTTTTGTTTTTGTTTTGCTTTGGGGGGTCTACACCCAGCTGTGTTCAGGGGTTACTCCTGACTGAGCTCAGAAATTGCTCCTGGCATGCTTGGGGGACCATATGGGATGCCAGCATTTGAACCACCATCTTTCTGCATGCAAGATAATACACTATCTCCATGCTATCTCTCCAGCCCAATTTGCTTTTTTTTTAAATAACATCTTTATTTAAGCACCATAATTACAAATGTGTGTGAGTTTCAGTTAAGAAAAAGAACACCTCCATTCACCAGCGCATTCTACCCATCACCAATGACCACATCTCCCTCCTCTCTATCCCCTTCCTGTATTCAAGACAGCATTCTTTTTTTATTCATTTTTATTTTTATTAAATTTTTAATTATGAGAACAAAGATGCAAAGAAAGAGGACAAGGTAAAGTTACAGTGGAAGACAATCACCCATGAGCAGAATTCACAGAAGTTCCCTTGCTGATATCTTAACTTTGAACTTTCAGCCAAAGAACATTAAGAAAAATAAAACAGGACCCATGTACAATTACTTTGTCCCTCAAGTCCTCAGATTGTAATGCATAATATTTCTTAGCAGCACATCAAGCATTCTAAAGCCATAAAACTTATGTAACTCCTTAAACATTGAAGGCATAATATTTTATTTTTTTTACATTTCCATGCATACGCATCTTAGTTTAAGTTAACCTTAAACGTGGGTTTTTCTTTTTAAGGATAAGAGTCAAGGGAGCATAGTAAAAATGGTGTTAGAGTGGCAATAATTGTTTGCATAGGCCTACCAAAATATGGGGGACATGGAAAGGAAAAACCTTGGCCTAAATACAAGGAGACCCTACCCCTGACGTTTTCTGGCATAAGACCAACTCTAGGCTCCAGGCAAACTAGTTTACTCAATCCAAGTCATTGTCTGTAGTGCCAACACACTTTTATTTTTCACACAGTCTCTGTTGTTGGTATCATGTTTCTGTATTAAAGATCCTGGAATCTGCGTATCCTACATTAAAGTCAGGATATGGAGCGTCCTCTAGTTTCACCTCACAATTAAAGGGCAATGCAGAAACCCCTGTCCAGTACGCAGGTCGTTGATGTTCTTAAGTCTTCTCAGTGTTAAGGGAAGTCTCTTTTGAGTAGAGAGATCGCAGAGCAGCAGTAGGGTCTTTCCTGATAGAGGATTGCTTCCAGGTGTTGTTATAAAAAACCTTGGATGTTTTGTAGATAGCTTCCCTGGTTCAGGGGTGAATGGAGAATGCCTATTCTTCTGAGGCCTGCAAGTTGTTATGTCCATGTTCAGGGTGTAAGGTCCCATTGCACTAAAAGATTTGTGTTCCAATCTCTATTAGATAAGAATTTATTTGTGTGTATAGTATTTCCCATTTTAATGTGCTTATGCAAACAAGGAACAATGCCACATGGCGTTATAGGCCCATATGGGGGCTGCAAGAACAAGTGCAAAACTCTCCATGACATGGTTAAACATAAGCATTAAACTGAGGGACTCTTTCACCTAATATTTCTTATTGAACAGCTCACAGAGAGAAGAAAAGATAAAAGTTTGGAAAATCTTCACTATTTAAGAGAATATTTAGTAAGAGTTAGCTGTCAAAGAAAATAGACATAAAATATTCAAAGCCATGTGTGTCCATTTTATGTCTTTTGAAATAGTTGGGGTTTGTTAAATCCAGTGCACCATGTTGGTGTATGATTAGGACTGTGCAGTACTGAAGTTAAAAAGGGTAAATGGGGGGTACTGATGGTTGGGGGTGATAGAGTTAAAAAGTGAAAATGAGCTTTACAGGGGTGTGCAAAAGGGCAGAATACCAGATGGACATTCTACATACATAAAACATAACTTAAGGATATTATTAATATATTATATATACTATATATACATATATTATATATATTGCCCCCACACGGTTTTGAACATGTAGACTGGTAAGAAATTGCCAGAGACTGCCTTAGTAAAGAATGAGCCGCTCTCAGCACCCGCACGTTTGGACACACCTTTTCTGGCCACCTGGGCTCAGTCCCACGGAATGCCTGGAGGCCGGAGGGCAGGAGAGGGGACAGCTGGGGGTCTACCAAGGCTCCCAGCATGCCCAAGCTAGGGAGAAAGCTTTCGACCTTTGGTGAAGGGAGTTCAATATTGGTGATGGAATGGCCCTAATTCACTATCATTATAAGCATGAAATACAACTGCAAAATTGCCTTGTGCACTAGTATTTCAAAATTGTTAATTCACAGTGGTCTGAATAAAAATTAAAAAGAGCTTTTTTAATCTGGAGGCTGGCTCTAGCTGAAATACTAGTGTAACAGGTTCATTTTGTGTTTAGCTTGATATAGTTGGGGTCTCTTAATTATATTGACTATGACTTGAGTTGACTATGGTTTGGGTATTTAGATCTGAATTTTAATATATTTATAATATCTTTATTTAGCACCATGATTACAAACATGTTTGTAGTTGGATTTAAGTTATAAAACTAGGGAGGAGCGGTGGTGCAAGCAGTGTAGGGCATTTGCCTTGTGCACACTGACTTAGGACAGACTGCAGTTCAATCCCCCAGCATACCATAGGGTCCCCCAAGCCAAGTGATTTCTGAGCGCATAGCCAGGAGTAACCCCTGAGCTCCACCGGGTGTGACCCAAAACCAAATAAATAAATAAATAAATAAATAAATAAAATAAACACCCACCTTAACATTGCAGTGTTTCTACTACAAATTCCCTCTATCTCCTTCCTCCCCTACCCCCTGCATATATTTGAGACAGGCATTCTATTTCTCTCACTTGATACCATTATGATGGTTGTCAGTGTACTTATTTCTTTAACTGAACTCACCACTCTGTGGTAAGCTTCATATCATGGCTGGTCCTTCCAGCCTTCATCTCTACTGTTTCTGGGTATTATTACAATAATCTTTTATTTTTCTTAAATCCCATAGATGAGTGAGACTCTTTATTATCTATCTCTCTTCCTCTGACTTATTTTATTCAGCATAATTGTTTCCATGTCCATCCGTATATAAGAAATTTCATGACTTCATTTTTCCCAGAGCTGCATAGTATTCTAGTGTGTATATATAACACAGTTTTTTTAGCCATTCACTGTTGTCTATGGGGCATCTGGGTTGTTTCCAGATTCTGGCTATTGTAAATAGCACTGCAATGAATATAGGTGGGCAGAAGGCACTTTTGTATTGTTTTTGTTTTCCTAGGGCATATCCCTAGGAGTGATATAGCTGGAACATAAGGGAGCTCTATTTCCAGTTTTTTGAGGAATCTCCATATTTTTTTATAAAGGCTGAAGTAAAAGACATTCCCACCAGCAGTGAATGAGAGTTCCTTTCTCTCCACATCTCTGCCAGCATTGATTATTCTTGTTCTTTATGTTCTAGTCTCTGTGGCATAAGATGGTACCTCATTGTTGTTTTGATTTGCATATATCTGATGATTAGTGATGTAGAGCATTTTTTCCTGTGACATTCTTTTGGCCATTTGTATTTCTTCTTTGAGGAATTGTTTGTTCATTTCATCTCATTTTTTTGATGGGGTTAGATGTTTTTTGTTGTTGTTGTTGTTATTGTTGTTAAGTTCTGTCAATATATCTCAGCTATGAACCCCTTATTTGATGAGTACTAGGTAAATAGTTTCTCCCATTTTATGAGTAGTCTCTGTATTCTAATCACTATTTCCTTTGAAGTGGAGAAGCTTCTCAGTTTAATGTAGTAACATTTGTTTATCTCTGCTTCCACTTGTTTGGACAGTGGTGTTTCCTCCTTGAAGATGCCATTAGTCTCAATGTCTTGGAGTGTATGGCCTATTCAAGGTCTTATTAAAGACTTTATTCAAGGTCTTTAATCCATTTTGATTTGACCTTAGTGTATGGTGTTAGAGTTCTTTGCCTTTTTACAGGTGGCTCACTAGTTGCCTGACTCAACACCACTTGTTGAAAATGGTTTCTTTGCTCTATTTTGTGTTTCTGCCCCTTTATCAAAGATTAATTTACTGTTTGTGAGCTGATCATTGTCTGAATAGCCATTCTATTCCATTGATTTGAGTGCCTGTTTTTATTCCAATACCATGCTGGGTTTTTTGTTTTGTTTTGTTTTGTTTGTTTTGGTTTTTGGGTCACACCCGACTGCTCTCAGGGGTTACTTCTGGCTCTATGCTCAGAGGTTGCTCCTGGCTGGCTTAGGGGACCATATGGGTTGCCGGGATTCAAACCACCTACCTTCTGAATGCAAGGCAAACGCTTTACCTCCATGATATCTCTCTGACCCCATACCATGCTGTTTTAATAACTATTGCTTTATAGTACAGTTTAAAATTGGGGAACATGATACCTCCATCTTTTTCTTTAGGGTTGCTTTAGTTATTTATGCAAGTTTATTGTGCCAAATTAATTTCAAGAGTGTTTGCTCCATTTCTTTAACGAATGCCATAGGTGTCCTTAGAGGTATTGCATTAAGTCTGTAATATGCTTTGGAGAGTACTGCCATTTTAATGATGTTAATCTTTCAATCCATGAAAAGTGTATATAAATACATTTCTGTGTCCTCTTTTATTTATTTTATTTTATTTTATGTTTGATAGTTTTCTATATTTAAGTTGACTCCAAGATATTTGAATTTCTGTGGTACTAATTATAAATGGGATTCATTTTTTCTTTCATTTTTTATTTATAAATAATTTATATTGTGATCAATGTGACTTACAATTCTTTCACAGTAATATTTGTGGTACATTGTGGCATTGAATCAGAGATATCCCACCACCAGTGTTGTCCTACCTCCACCCCAGATCCTAGCATCTTCCTTCTTTGCCCCCAGACTGTTTGAAGATTGGCTATCAATTCTGTTATTGTTGACTTTGGGT
The DNA here is from genome assembly GCA_004027635.1 of Crocidura indochinensis. Lineage (NCBI taxonomy): Eukaryota > Metazoa > Chordata > Mammalia > Eulipotyphla > Soricidae > Crocidura > Crocidura indochinensis. The sequence goes on from PVKC010049705.1 coordinate 6,680, forward strand.
TTGGTGTTTAGGCCTGATCCTTTTTTATTTCTACTCATTGTTCTTATGACTATTTGGTTCTGGTACCATCTATTTTTCTTTCCCTTCAATTTATGAGGCAGAACAAGATTATTCAAGTTATGTGGTTCTGATTGAAAGAAAAAAACAAAAACAAACAAACAAACAAAAAGAAAACCAGGGGGAATTCTTCTAGAGGCTATAAATATCAATTTAAAAAGAAGAAGGGGGGAAAAGTAGAAAAACATGATAAAAACAAAACAAAAAAACAAAAATATATAAAAAAAAACAAAAATCTACCACAAAAACAAAATGGAAAAACAAAACAAAAAAGAAACAAAAATCACACAAAAGACCAAAACTAGCGACTACAAAAAGGCAACACAGCAACAAATACAATAGCCAAGCAATAACCACAAGAATGAAAGAAGAAAAAAAAAGAAATGAAAAGAAAAAAGGAAGGAGGGCTTGTGTGACAAAGTTTTATTAAATTTTTTGTTTGTTTTGGTTTGGTTTTTGCATAGGCACATTAAATTGGGGAAATTAGGAGGGGAATTCCCTTCCTCTAAAAGATACAGGGTTACTCTTTCCTTGAATCATACTTTCATGGGAATAACTACAGGCTCCATACATGCTTCTTTTCACACCCCAAAGATTCTTTATGGTGCCAGCAAACTTTCTGCTCAGTTGTGGTTGATAGTTTTAGGCCTCTATCTAGAGATCTTGGTAGTTGCCCAAGTCTTAGGATGAAGCCTAAGTTAGCATCTCTCTTTATGATTCTAGCAGTTCTGTTCCATCACTGTTTTTGTAATTGGTTTTCTGTGGCTGGTGGTCTTGGTTTTTGCACAGATCCTAGGATAAAGCATAGGGTAGTCTTTCATTATGTTTTCGAAGATTTGCTCTATCGCAGTTGTCAAAAATCAGACCTCTGGAATGAGAGATCTTGGTAATTGTACAAATCCTAGGCCGAAGCCTAGGCTAGGGTCTTTCTTTTTGTCCCCCGAATAAGTTTTGCCCAGTCATGATTGTCACAGTGAGTCTTCTGTAGTTAGCAATCTTGGTTTTTACACAGAGCAAAGGATGCCATGTCTTCTGAATTCATCATCTCATTTGGTGATTAGATAGGACTACCTGCTCTTAGATCAGGTTGTTGCCGTTTCTTCATTGTCAGGATGTCATATCAAAGCTGGTGGAAATTGGTGCTAGATCAGTATTAGGAGTTTCCCAAGGGTAGTTTGGTTCCTGGGACTGTTGCAGGGAACTATGTCCATTCTATGTCTGGCCTCTAGGACTCAGGATTGGATGGTCACTGTCTGATCTCATGAAGTTAAAGTTGGGTCCACATGATTCATGTTCAGGGTGGGAGGTACCTCTGGCTTATAAAATGTATGGGTTCTTATAAATGGGATTCATTTTTAATGTCTATATTTTCTCTAACATTATTTGTATATAAGAAGGTCATTGAATTTTGCATGTTAATTTTGTAGCCTGCCACTTTGCTATACAAATATATCACTTCTATAAGCATTTTGGTAGAATCTTTAGGATTTTCTAAATATAGTATCATGTCATCTGAAAACAGTGAGAGTTTGACTTCTTCCTTTCCTATATGGATGCCCTTGGTTTCTTTTTCCTGCCTAATTGAAATGGCAAGTACTTCCTCTACTGTGTTAAATAGTATTGGGGAGAGGGGGCAGCCTTGTCTTTTCCAGATTTTAGAGGAAAGGCTTTCATTTTTTTCCCACTGAGTATAGTATTTGCTGTGGTTGTGGTAAATGGTCTTGACTACATTGAGAAAAGTTCCTTTCAGTCCCGTATTTTTAAGAGTTTTTATCATGAACCGGTGTTGGACCTTATCAAATGCTTTCTCTGAATCTGTTGATATCATCAATTGGTTTTTACTTTTTTTGTTGCTGTTGATATGGTGTATTACGTTGATTGACTTATGTATGTTAAACCACCCTTGCACCTCTGGAATAAATCCTATTTAGTCATGTTGTAAAACCTTCTAGATGAGACTTTAGATCCTACTTGCTAGGATTTTGTTGAGGATCTTTGCATTGGTGTTCATCAGGGAGATTGTTCTGTGGTTCTCTTTTTATGTGGCATCTCTTGTCTGCTTCTGGTATCAGGTTGATGTTATCTTTCTAAAAACCATTTGGGAGTGCTTCTGTTTCTTCAATTTTCTGGAAGAACTTGAAAAGATTGGTAGTCAGTCCTCTTGAAAAGCTTGAAAGAATTCACTACTAGCTCCATCTGGGTCTGGGCTTTTGTTTTTAGGAAGACTTAATTACCATTTTAATTTCTTCATTAATGATAAGCCTATTCAGATATGCCAGGTCATCTTGGTTCAACCTAGGGAGTTTACATGAGTCCAAGAATTTACCCAGGTTCTCATGTTTTGTGACATAGTTTTTTCAAATTAATCTCTGAATAGCTTTGGAATTCTGTAGTAACTTTTTGATCCATTTTGCCATGCTGTGTCTCTAACTGGTATATTTAGTCCACTGATGTTGAGAGACATAGTTGTCATGGAATTTAGTGTCATCTTTCTGTAGGAGTTTGGTGTGTCTGTTAGATGGTCTGTCTTGTCTTACAGTAGACCTTTCAATTTGTCTTCTAAGGCTGATTTTGAGTCTGTAAAGTTTCTGAGCTGTTGTTCATCCGTGAAGTCGTGTAACCTTCCTTCAGGCCTTGAGGTTTGCTTGTGATAAATTTGCTGTAAATCTTAAGGATGATCCTTTGTATGTAATTTTTCCTTTTGATCTTGCTGACTCTTGTATTCTATCCCTATCTTTAGGATTCATCATTGTAACTTGAATGTGTCTTGGAATGCTTTTCTTTGGATCTCTTTTAGTTGATTCTCTTCTGCTATGCAGGATTTGGTTGCATGCATTCTTTAGCTCTGGGAGTCTCTCTGCAATGATGTCTTTGGTTCTTCATGAGGATTATCTTCTAGGCCTCTGGGATTCCAAATACTTTTATGTTGTTTCTGTTGAGTTTATCAAAGACTTCTATTTTCAGCTGTTCACATTCTTTGAAGTTTTTTTTCTCATTTCAGATCATTTGTTTTATGCTTCTTTTACAACCTTAGTCACTGTTACTCAGCTGGTTAGGATTTCCAGTGAGGTTTTCATTTCACCTGTCAAGTTTTTAGTCCTGTTATTTTAGTTTGAAGTTTTCTCATTTTTTTTGGTTTACAGCTAAAGCAATCCTTGGGAAAAGGAATATGGAAGGCATTACTTTCCCCAACTTTAAACTGTATTATAAAGCAATAGTTATCAAAACAGCATGGTAATGGAATAAAGACAGACCCTCAGATCAGTGGAATAGGCTTGAGTACTCAGAGAATGCTCCCCAGACATGCAATCACCTAGTTTTTTATAAAGGAGCAAGAAATCCTAAATGGAGCAAGGAAAGCTTCTTTAACAAGTGTTGTTGGCACAACTGTTTATCCACTTGGGAAAAAAGCTAACTCAGACCCCCAGTTAACACCATATAGAAAGGTAAAAATTCAAATGGATTAAAGATCTTGATATCAGACCTGAAATCATAAGGTATATAGAACAACACATAGGTAAAACACTCCATGACATTGAGACTAAAGGCATCTTCAAGAAGAAAACAGCACTCTCCAAACAAGTGGAAGCAGAAATAAACATATAGGACTACAGTAAACTGAGAAGCTTCTACACCTCAAAGGAAATAGTGCCCAGGATACAAGAGCCACCCACCAAGTGGGAGAAACTAGTCACCCAATACCCATTAGATAAGGGGCTAATATCCAAAATATACAAGGCACTGATGGAACTTTATAAGAAAATAACATCTGGGGCCCGGGAGATAGCATGGAGGTAAGGTGTTTGCCTTTCATGCAAAAGGTCATAGGTTCGAATCCCGGTGCCCCATATGGTCCCCCATGCCTGCCAGCAACAATTTCTGAGCATGGAGCCAGGAGTAACCCCTGAGCACTGCCGGGTGTGACCCAAAAACCAAAAAAAAAAA
>PVKC010049706.1:0-10690 GCA_004027635.1 Crocidura indochinensis
AGATTAGTGCTGTACTAGTTCTCTGGTCATTAATGTTCTTTTTAAGCCAAAATTATTTGGTAATATGTTGGCAAACATCCATCCACACACATATTGTTCAGATCTCACTATCATGGTGGAAAATTTTTCTAATAGGTTTGTGCTGAGTCAGATGCCCTCTGCTCCTACTCTGTTCCAAGGGTTTACCTAAATGTGAAGACAAGAGAGAGAATTGGAGATAGATAGGAGGAAACAGGATTGTGGACACAGAAATGCCTGTGTCTCTGAGGGTTTCAGGGAGTCAGTGTCAAAGAAACACAGATGATGCACGGCAAAAGAGAGACACAGGCATTCATTTAAGTCAAATAACTCAGAAAATGACACGAACCAAGCTTGAAACTTGAACTGAAACTCTGTCCCAACTTATCTCTGGAACGAGAGGGAAGAAAAAGAAAAAGAAAGGGAGGAAGGAAGGAAAGAGGAAAGGAAGGAAGGAAGGAAAGGAATAAACAAAGGAAGGAAAGAAGGAAGAAAAAGGAAGGAAGGAATAAAGGAAAGAAGGAAGGAAGAAAAAAGAAAGAGAGAAAAAGGAGAAGGAGAAAGGAAGGAGTGAAGGAAGGAGCAAAAAAAGAAAGAGGGGAAGTAAAAGAGAAAAGAGGGAATGGGGGAGTATGAGAGGAGGAGTCAGGAAGCAGTTTTTGAGCAATAATTGATGTAATAGATGCTTTATCAGAGTGCATCAAACTTTTCTTCATTATTTCTTCCCTCTTTGTTTCATTTGATTCTTGGTGCCCTAAATCAAAAGTGATTCTCTCCCCATAACTTGTTTCTGTCTATTTAGGATTTTAATGCTCTTTAGCCAATTAACTGTCAGCAGGATCTCCAAGGACCTTTGTTAATTTATTTAAAAAATAGGTGCTGGGAAAGTTACACTGGTGAAGAGTGGTGTACATCCAATGATTGAAACCCAACTAGAATAATTTTATATCCACGCTGCTTAAAAATATTATTTTAAAAATATAGGTGTCTTGTGGGGTCTGGGAGATGGCGCAGTGGGTAGGATGCTTGCCTTGCACATGGTTGACCCAGGTACAATCACCAGCATTACCAGTGGTACCTCAAGCACTGCCAGGATTAATTCCTGAATGCAGATCCATGATCCCTTGAGTACTGACTGCTGTGTCTCCCCTCCCTCAAAATAGTTGACTGGAGAGGTAATACAGTATAGAGTGCTTGGGCTTACACGGGCCAACTTTCTTTCAATAGATTTTTGGCATGACAACCCTTGAGCCCAAAGGGAATGACTGAACACAGAACTAGGAGGAGGCACTACGTGCCACTGCGTGTGGCCCCCAAACAATACAAAATAAGGGCCCTGAGAGATAGTATAACATATATGCAACTTGCCAAGCACATACCCCTAGCCCGGGTTCTATTCCTGGTATCCCATATGGACTCTGAGCCCTCTCAGGACTGATCCCTGAGTCCAGAGACAGGTCCAAGCACTGAGCATGGAAAGATATAAACAACAAAATAGCCCCCCATTGCCCTCTTCTCTTTATTAACATTTCTGCTGCTGCTTCTATGGCTGGAGGACTCAGACCTGGCTGTGGGGATCCAGTGGCTCACATCAGACTGGAGGTCTCTCTGGGGGGGGCTGCTCTTATTTGGCATGGTGGTCACCCATTTGCTCATGGAGTCTGCAGTACACTTTTGACCTGGAGTCTGTGAGGTACCTGTTGGACTTGACTGAGGTGCTCACATGGTTCCTTACTATGCTCTTCATACCTACTCATTGCAGAACTCCCACCATTTAGTTGTGATGCTCACACAATGGCTGAATGTGCCAGGACATTGCTTATAGTACCAGGTAATATGGCCAGCAAAGTTGCCAGACTCACAAGGCAGATGCCAGCAGGATTTTCCTTGCACTGGCTGTTCTAGGGACTGGGGTTCCCTACACTTGCAGCCTGTTGAGCTTAGCCAACAGTCTATTCCCAGACTTGCTGGTTTTTTTGTTGTTGTCATCAATGTTTTATGTCTTTCATTTCTCAGCTTTGTTGATGCATAGCTGACTTCTAATAAGTGACATTACACTAGAAGAATATGATATTTTGAAATATGTTAGTTACGATAGCAAGTTACCATAGCATTAGCTAACCTCATTATTTTCTGTGTTTATATTATTCATTTACTTATTTATTTCTGATGTTGGTGTCACAGTCAGTGGTGTTTAGGACTTATTCTCCTGGCTCTGGACTAAGCATACCTTATGGATCAGGGAACCATATATGGCTCCTCATATTGGACTCGGATCAGTCACATATAAGACAGGTAATCTACCACTGTACCATCCTTCCAACAGTAGTGAGATCACTGAAAAAAATCTTTCTTTTGTTTTCTTGTTTTTGTGCCACAGAAGGAAGTGCTCAGGCATATTTCTGGTCTCTGCTCAATAATCACTCCTGCTGGGATTCAGGGGACCTTTAGTGAACCGGTTCCTGGGATCAAACCCCAGTGAGCCTTGTGCAAGGCAAACTTCTATCTGATGTACTATCTCTCCAGGCCCCAGGACACAGTTTCTGAAGAGTTTATGAGACTCATTGATAAAAATCTATGCTAGAAATACGAACTTTCTGTAACATCCTGACTGTTATCAAGACACACTGAGTTGGTTGGACTCTCCTTCTACCATTTGTTACAGACTATCCTGAATCAAATGCACATGGTACGTAGGAGGTCATGATTCCCGCGGGCAGCACTGCAGGGTACCCATGGGAACCTGGGAGAGAAGTGGGGAGTCCTGCCCTCTGACTTAGGGAAGCCATGCTGAGGAGTCCTCACTGGAAACAGAACAGAAATGAAGGGATGGATGAGGTCATGTGGCCATTCTGGGGGCCTTGAAAGGACTTGAATTCTGTGTCCTTTTTCCTGCCTTCTGTCTATGGTCCCCCAGCATCACTGTCTGGACTTAGACCACAGCTCCTGAACCTTGAATGAAGGCACCAAAATGATCCAAAGTCCAGTTTCATGGCCTGGATGCTGTTAGGAAATATGTTGGTAGTTGTGGGGCAGTCAGGGTCCAGGTCAGCAGAGAGAGGAGCACAGGGAACAGGGAACAAGGCAGAGTCCTGGCTACTTTCCCTTGCTCCACTGTTTGGAGCATATTGATGACTGTTTTCTGTTCTTCTGAGACCAGGGACACACTTGCACAGGGGCTGACATTGGGGTGTATGTGTATGCCCAGGGCCTCATTCTGGCTGTGAGGCCTCTGACGTTGTTATGAGGTGGTGGGTCTGTGGTGAACAGAGTCCTTCCCACCACACATCTCTCTTCCCTCCCACATTTCAGGGGCAGACATCGACCTTGGCCTCACTTGGAGATGCCCCTAAGCGCCGAGACCAGGAGACAGTGCACTCAGATTTCAGTGTTCTTGGCAGGAGGCAGCACATGTCTGGTCTCTGGTTTCACATTTTATAAAAGCCCAGAGGGTCATAGCCTTGACACTATCCTGAGAGCACCTCAACTCCTGGGTGGAGCTAGAGTGCGGGTTCATTTCTCCTGGTCTATTCATGGCTCAGGGAAGTCTGTGGGGGCTTCTAGAAATCCTGGGGGTCCTGAACCCCAGGTGGAACCTCCAAACATTGAAGGACTCAGAGATTGTACTTGGGCCAGCTTTATGTTGGTTCACCCAGTTGATTATTATGGTTCTCTGGGGACACTAAGGAGCTGAATCAACCTTCAGGGGGATCCTGCAGTATAAGTTTGAGACTGGGGTCAGCAACGTCTGGAAAGAAAAGGTCTGAGTTCTGTCTGCTTTTCCAGTTCTTGTCCTGGGGTGTCCTATCTGACCCCCCATGCATGAACTTAGGGAATCTGCCTGGTGTGGGTGGACCTCCCTCTAATGCTCCCATAAGCACCCCTTTCTCTCTTGATCATAATCCTGGAAGCAACATCAAGGGACACTGGTCTGGGGGAGAAGCCTCACCCCCACACTCACCTTATAGATATGGATAGCAGGGCTCAGGTCAGATAGGGACCTGGGGTTGGTGAGAGAGGGGTGTCAGGAGACAGAGAGAGGGTCATTGTCTTGAGGGCTTAGTATCCCCAAAGATCAAACTCTCAGATTGACCCAAACTTAGTGTCAGCCTGTCCCCATTAGAAGTTAGAGGAACTTTGTCTACCCCCAAGGGTACCTAGCTTCGTTCCAGATATTAGGCTGGGTGGGACCAGAAGAAGCTCATAAGGGGAAATGGTGAGGCTCCATCCATGAAGTGTCCTGGCTTAATCTTTTAGGACTGTTGCCTGTTCATGAGAAGTTGTAGCCCCCTATGCCTTGCAGACTCTTGGAATCACTTGGGCAGTAGAACATCTAGCAGCACCATGACCTGGGAGCAGAAACAGAAATGAGCACCAGCTAGGGAGTGATGAGAATGTGGCACTCATGAAGGGGGAGTGTCCTAATTATGACTAAAACCCAACTACAATCATGATTATAATCACGGTGTTTAAATAAAGATATTATTTAAAAAATAAAATAATATTGAAACATCCTGAAAAAAATAGATATTCATTGGAGCCAGCTCGTTTTATTCCTCATGGCCTTTCTCTGCCATTGATTTGTCTATCTGCCATGTGCTCTGACTGCCCTGTTCTACCTATGCCATGTGCTCTTTCTCCCTGTGCAATCTCGGTCTCTCTCTGTCTTTATGTCTCTCTCTCCATCCCCCTGCACCAAACACCAGACTCCTGCCTTTATTCCAACCAATACCCCCAATCCCTGGTGGGTTTTTACATCTCAAAGAAAGAGGATAGAGAAAAATAATTGAGGAGAAGGGTTCACTTTACAGGAGGGGAGCAAGGGTGAAGACTCTTCCCTAGGCTCTGAGTGAGCACAGTTGAAAATCAGAGGGAAATTGGGGGCTTTATGGGATCCATGGAACTTCATATATGCCTCCTGGGGACAAGCTGGTGGTTACAGTGTCCTTCCTGAATCACAAAGCTGGACCTGAAGCTTTGTCATGAATTTATGTGGCAATGCTTAGTGGGAGATTGATGAGGCCAATCCCAGAGTTGGAGACAAGTGAGCTTTTAGGAGCATTGCCCCTTACCCTTCCTTCACTTAGTGGTGTTCTTGCTGTGATATCTGGGGCTCACAAACAGGGTTGGTGGCAAGAGGGGTATCACACACTCATGATGGACTCATGATGTCAACAAAGAGACCAGGAGTTCCTAAGATGCACCATGATTCCCAAGCTCACTCCAGGCTCTTGGGGATCAACTGCTGTTCAGGAGTCTTTAATAATGGGGTAATCTTGGTGGAAAGTCAGAGTCAGGTTTATAGTTATATGGTTCTAGTTATAGACTGTACAGCCTGTTTCTGCCTTTTCTATTGGTTTCATTTTGGGGTCAACCTAGCAGTGCTCAAGTCTTAATCCTGACTCTGCACTCAGCAAGCAATACTGGTGGGCAAGGGGCACAATGTGAAACATGGGGATAGAACCTAGGTCAACCTATAACAAGGCAGCACCTACCACAGTGCTATTGCTCTGGCATATGCCTGGACTTTATGCTGTGACTCTGCAGAACAGGGGTTGACACACCTTCAAATCAGAGGTCAGAAAGATCAGATGTGAGGAATAGAAAGTTCTCCAGGGCATTTGCACCAGTGACTGATGGAAATATCCTCTAATCTCCTTCTTACTAAAGAGGGTAGATCTAAGCCCTGGATCTGCCCTCTGTGCCCATCAATAGTGACAGAAAGAGGGAGGTGACAATGTGAGGAGAGGCTAAAAGGGAAGGTGGTATCAGTGGGAGTTGAAGCAAGTCCAAGGTCTGACTGAACTAAAGAAGCATTCGGGCACCCAAGGGGCAGAGAAGGGAGACCCAACACCAAGACTAAGACTATGTCATTTCTTTCTTCCCCATGTGGCCTGAAGACCCCACTGTCCCTGTGGAATGGATCTGGTATTCTCATTCCTTGTCTCACAGTAGCAGCAGGAGGCAACTTCCCAGTGGGGATCATCCTGGGCAACTTCTTTGGGGTCTTGGTTGGGTGGAATTGGTAGCTGCCCTTGGCTACTTCCTGTTATGAAGAAGGTCTAAAAGTTCAGAAGCCATTTCTGACTACTGTCATATTAAGAACTTGCCCATATTTGGAGGAGATACACCCCTTCCTTGTGCTTTGGCTGTAGCCCCACAGGCCTCCCCCTTCCTCAGGAATATTCTCTCCTCCCCATCTTCTCTCCCAGCTGCAGCCTTAGGGATGACTCATTGATTCCTGAGCACCATTCATGCTGGCCCCTTCAGTGCCATTTCAGCTATTCAGTCAACATCACCCCTAGTGCCCAAGGTATCCCCTCAGGTTTATGATTCAAAACTCTTCCTGAATGAGACTGCTCAGAGGCTGAGCACAGGCACACGGGGCCCCGCTCCCTCCAATACCTCAGGGACTCCTGAGCACTGACAGTGTAGCCTGGGGGATCCAGCACCTATAGGCACCCCTGAAAAACTGTGTACCTCTTGAGTGCATGACTGGCTCATGATCTGAGTTCACTGAGAATGAAACTGGGCCAGGCCCAGTAGGATAGGATCAAATGTCTCATTGTGGCAGATGCTAGACCCCTGGGGTTTGTGCTGTATCAAACCCTGGGTGAATGAATCTAAATCAGAGTCACAGCATGAAATAATCTGGACCAGGCTGAGGATGAAACACATGTAGTCTGTCTGTCTTCTCCCTGTTTTTCAACCAAACTGCTTGCCAGATCTGCTGTTTTTATTGAGTACAGAGTCCACTCCTTGGTGGGACAATAAGGACAGATAGCTCAGACTATCCTAAGCCAGACCCTTCCAGGTTTACAAGTAAGACAATCTCTGTTTGGGGTAAATCCAAGTTGTAAACAAACATACAAAGGAAACAGGGATGATGTTTGTTTTAGGTAAAATAAGGTGTAACCTAACATCCTCCCAGCAGTCAGTTCCAAAGGCAGAAAACTTGGCTAAGACAATCAGCTGGAGTCTAGGACCTGAGACTCTCCGTCTTGTCCACTTCTGCTCCCCATGGCTCAGGACTAGAGTAGGAGAGATGGAGGGAGGGAGAACTCAGGTCACTTACATGTTACCTGTAGTTCTGTGGGAACTGACAGGATTGGACACTTCACACTGATAGTGCCCCCCATCTACCATTAGGATTGACTCGAGGTGAGGGTCCTGTTGTCTGAAGACAGATTCTTCCTCCCTGAGAGCTGCAGATCCTTATCATTGAGGTGCCACTTGGTAGAGATCCCAGTGTCATCAGTGAGACAGGTCAGGATCACAGGGATTGGCACCTTCTGTCACTGTGGAGTGGGCGGCTCGGATACAGGGTAGAGCCACTGTTCTGTGGAGAAACAAGGTAGGGGTGAGCAGAGGAGTTGGATCTGGGCTTGCTCCTTTCTCAGACACCTCAGACCCCTTCAGCCACAGTGTTCTGTAGAAGGTACCAGAGGGGACCAGGCCACACTGAGCATGTGTGTTTTAGTGAGGACCTCTAAGGAAAAGGTGGTTTCTATACCTTTGAACCCTCTTTACCTCAAGATGACCCCCAATTTCACCTACTCCCCATTTCTGTGTTAGTAGCTTCTGAACCCACTTCTAAGAGCATGTTCAGCACCTCAGCTCTTGGGTTATTCTCCAACTGATTCTTCCTTCTGAAAGCTTTTGAGTTTTTATAAAGATCAGATCCCTCTATCAAGCACAATAACGTTATAGAAAGAAGAGAAGAGGTTTCCTGCTACATATTTCAGTAGAGAGTAGGATGGCCCAGATAGTACTCCTGACCATAAGCCCTAGATTATTCTCAACTCAGGGGTTTCTCAATTTGGAGAAGGTATTTACTTCCCAGCCCTTGTCTCTAATCTCCCAGAGAAGGACTCTCCAGGAAATCACAATGCACCACTGGCTGATACTGTTCACCTCCTTAACCATGCCCATGGCCTTGCTCCTTTTGTCTCAGGATCTGACACCATAATTTCTGTTTGATTGTTTTTGAGTCTCACCTGACAATGTTTAGGGTTTATCCTGACTCTTAGCTCAAGGATCACTGATGGTGGTGCTCAGAAAACTATATGGAGTGTTGGAAATTGAACCCTGGTTGGCTACATGTAAGGCAAGTGCAGTACCTCCTGTAATATTCTATAACCCTCCCTCTTGGGGGTCTGGTTTTCATTTTGTTAGCTGGATTAGTGCAGCACAATGTCATAGAGCTGACACCAGGGCCCTGCTCAGACGAGTCTCTCAAGCCCTTATCCTCATCTTTGTATCTTGGCCTGAGAAAAGCTCCATTCTCAGTTGGCTCAGTTGGTGGCATGATCAAAGACTCAAGATAGGGATAGGATGAGCCCCTTCCTTCTGTTCCTGATCCTACTTCTGAGGGTATTTGAGTAGAATCTGGGGTAGAGCAGAGAACAGGCTCTGTCCTGCTCTTGAGTATCTCCTTCCCTAAGAGGAGATCTCATCTTTCCTTTCAGAAAAGGGTCAAAGCTGTCTATTTCCCTTGCAGCAAAGGAAGCAGGTAGCATAAAATGGAGCCAAAAGTACTTAATGAGACAGAAAGAACATCTGGACACTAGTTCCCTCTGTAAACTGCTGTTCTGTAATGACCTTTTGACTGGGGGTGTCCTTCAGCATGTTTCAGTCTCAGCCATGTCAGCCAAAAGAAATCTGAAACAATGAGGAAGATTGTAGAAATCTAGTAAGAGGGAGGCCTGTGGGGAGAATTTGAGATTAGCTTGAGTCCTTGGACACAGGAAAACAGCTTCTTAAATTGTGTGTGTGTGTTATGTTTTGTGACCCTAAGGGGCTGATGCTCAGGATACCAAGCAACACAGGGCCTTGATCCTAGTACTTCCACTTACAAAGTATGAATTCTGACCCAAGCTTGTATTTTGAAAAACAACTTCCACCCAATCTTGATGCTATGCTCCTGGGAAGCACTTACCTGAGACTCTGATGTTGATCACCGTGGTCCTATTTCGTTGCGTGGCTGAGTTACTGACGAAGCAGGAGTAGGATCCACTGTCGTTCAGAGAAAGGTTGGGGATGGAGAGAATCTGTTTGGACCCCAGGAGCTTCTCACCCATAAACCAGGAAAACTGTGCAGGCGGGTAAGAGGCTGTGAAACAGGAGAGTCTGAGGTTTTCTCCTCGACGATAATTAAGTTTTGAGGGGGAGATGATGGGGACGTCGGGGCCATCTGCAACACACAGAATCAAGTGCCAGGATTATGGAGGGGAGGGAAGACCCATCTGTCTCAGACTCAATGTCCCTGAATCGGTCTCACCTAGTTTGAAACTGCCCCCCCCATTCCTCATGTTCTCTCATCCTGAGTCTAACTGTGACCTTCTTCAGATCGTGTGCCACTGACTTGAGCCTCCCAAGACATGGTAGCCCCAACTTTTATTGTCACCTTTAGGTTGTGGGTGTTGGACATGCTGGGATTTTGTTGTGACCAGTCTGGGTGTCTGGGCTAGGTCTGTATAGTGGATCTGAGTGGTCAGATGTGACCTGTCCATTGTCATTGTGAGTGGGGAGCAGCCCCCTAAGTAGGATCAGGAGTTACTCACAGAGAACAGTCAGGATGAATGGATCACTTCGGTGTACACTCACTGAGTTCGAGGTCTCACACTCATAGGGTCCTCCATCATTCCTTGTGACACGGAATAGAATCAGAGTTCTGTTGTCTGGGGACAGTTGCAGCCTGGCGCTGGGCTGGATGGGCCGATTGTTGATGAACCACTGATAGGTCATGCCTGGACTTTTGGGTTCACATGTAAACTCCACAGAGTCCTCCTGCTCCACAGGGCTGGAGTTGTTGGCAGTGATGGTGGGTTTGGGTAACAGTTCTGAAGGGAACAGAAAATATGGTTCTATGGTGCCCTGATCCCCACAGAGATGTCTGTCATCACAATCAACATGTCCCCCTTTTCAGCCCTTTGAATCTAATAGATCTGAAAAGAAAGGGGTAAGGATCCAGCTCAGAGATCAGAAGGGTCTTGGTCTGTCCAGGAAAAAGCTCAGACTCAGTTTTAAGAATATTCCAGAGTGCCAGTGTGGGAGGATACTGGATGGCATCAGCAGACTGAGGGCCTCTCCTATTCTTTCTCCAGAGTGGCCTGATCCCCATCAGAATGCTCCCTGGGAATGTGTGGGTCCCTTCACCTGCTCACAACTGTATTAATTGGGTTCTTTGTTATTATGCGGTCCCACTGACAGTTTCCTACAGGGGGTTTGGGGTCCAATCAATAGCTCTTTAGCCCTGAGAAGCCTGGGCTGCAGGCTGGAAATGGGCGACTGAGCATAAAGGACATGAGAAATCCAGGAGCATGCAGGGTTCTGTCTGTCCAACATAGGCTTAGGGCGGTTTATTTTGTCCATATGCTCATAATGACTGAGAGACAACACTCTTGAGATGTGAAACAAGTCCATGGAAGGATCTAGAAATGTAAGGGGACAGGTGAGAGATGGTTGGCTTTTCCACAGAACCAGATTCCCTGTCTTTGTTCTCAGTGTCTCCTGCTGTTCTCAGTGTTGGTCCTTCTTGAATATCATAGACCACAGCAGGTACACAGAGAGAGTGACTGTGGGTACTGAGAGAGCTGAAATTACTAGAAACCTGGTCTCATGGACTGTTTCTGTTGTTCAGTTCTGAGTAGGAACTGGAGAAGAAGTTCAC
>PVKC010049707.1:0-10686 GCA_004027635.1 Crocidura indochinensis
AGAAAGAAAGAAAGAAAGAAAGAAAGAAAGAAAGAAAGAAAGAAAGAAAGAAAGAAAGAAAGAAAGAAAGAAAGAAAGAAAGAAAGAAAGAAAGAAAGAAAGAAAGAAAGAAGAATGAAGGAAGGAAGGAAGGAGGAAGGAAGGAAGGAAGAAAGAAAGAAAGGAAGGAAGGAAGGAAGGAAGGAAGGAAGAGAGAAAGAAGGAAGGAAGGGAGGAAGGAAGAGAAATAAAGGAAGGAAGGAAGAAAAAAATATTTTATTAATAATTTTATGTAAGCTATTTGTTTAAATGATTTGATATATTCTATTAAATATAACATATTAAGTTAATTCACCTGTTTCTTTTTAGTTTTATAATATGACTAATATATGCTTACTCACATTACACTTCTTGAGAGCTATAATAGAGATGTCAATATTATCATACAAGGGGCCGGATCGGTGGTGCAAGCAGTGAGGTCTGCCTTGTGTGCACTAGTCTAGGATGGATCACAGTTCAATCCCCTAGAGTCCCATATGGTCCTCCATGCCAGGAGCAATTTCTGAGCACATAGCCAGGAGTAACCCCTGAGTATCACCAGGTTTGAACAAAAAACACCAACAACAAAGAAAAACATTATCATACAAGGGTGAGGACTGCTGGTTTTTTTTGTTTGTTTGTTTGTTTTGTTTGGGTCTTTGGACCACATCCGGTGACACTCAGGGGTTATTCCTGGCTCTAAGCTCAGAAATCACTCCTGGCAGGCTGGGGGAAACCATGTGAGATGCCAGGGATTGAACCCAGTCAGTCCCAGGTTGTCTGCGTGCAAGGTAAACGCCCTGCCACTGTGCTATTGCTCAGGCCCGACATAACTAGGTTGCCTCAAGATTTAGCATATGTTCTAAATACCTCCAGTTCCAGGAATAAGTATTTATTAAATAACACAGTATTTGTCAAATAAAAAGCTAAAAATGAATATGATTTCTTTCTATCAAGTATATTTTCTCCAATTACATAAAATGTTTTATAACATAGCATAAATGAATCACTTCTAAAGAAAGTCAAGTGGCAATTGAGACAACTTTAGAAAGTACGGAGATTGTACTCACTACAAAGAGTAATTTGACTAGTTGCATACCTAAAGCAAAGAAAGTGAAGTGTATGTGAGAAGAAACATACAGATATTTGTCTCCTAAGGAAACTAGCAACACAGTTTGAAGATCACTATATGACTAGAGAGACAGCTTAGTGGTGCAGCACATGCAAAGCATACATAGGGTATGAGATCTATTTATGAACCAACATATAGGTTCAACCTGCAGGGCTAAACATTACAGAGAAACCCCAGTCCATCATCTCTATTGGTGGCTCTATGGATATGGTTCATATAAAAAAATTTTAGAGGCCAGAAAGATGGTACAGTGGCTAAGGCGCTTCTTGCACATGGCTGACCTGAGTTCAGTCCAAATAATTCTATGTGATTCTTTGAACCCACCATGAGTGGTCCCTGAGTGCAGGGTCAGGAAGAAGTAAGCCCTGAACACAACTTAGCATACTCCCCATTTTTCTTTTTGCTATTTAGTTTATTAACAACAAGAGCTGAAAAAAAAACACCTTAAACACAGGATTATGAAAACCCAAACATTTAACATTCTTCAGTTTTGTGTAGCTCTGCAATACAGAAAATATACAAACTCAAACAGCTGCAAAAATAGTCTTTGGGAGAAAATAAAGTTTCTACATCAATACAAGAAAAATAGGCTTTTTTCTAATCCCTCCCAGTCCTGGGGAAGGTAAAGGGTGAACAGTCGGCCCTGGCCTTTCCTAGTAATACCAGCTCTCTCATTCCCCCATGTTCCACCTGGAGTTGGGCAGGCTGGTTGCTTAAGACAATTTTAGGGTACAAGTGAGATGAAAATGCCCCTTAGTAAAGTGCTTGGTTGCTGCTAGCAGCTGCACTGGTTAAGTGTTGGGCCCCTGAGGAGTACTTTGGTCAGATCCTACAGTGAGAGAGAGGGATCAGGGTGCGGGGCTGGGAGAATGGGGTATCTATCACATGGGCTCCTTTTCTATGGCTATTGAGGAGCAGGAAAGAATGCTTGGCAACCTCTTTCCTCCACTCACAGCAGTTGACTGCACTCCAAGGACATGGGACCCCACAGAGTCCTTTGGACTGCCCTGTCCCTTCTGCATGACTTTCCACCAGGTGAGAAGGGTTGGGGAGAACACAGGTTGGTCTTCTGAGCTATCCAGCTGCTAATGGAGAAGATGGGACCCCTTCCATTTCCAGGGGAATCCATTCTATTCCATGTCCAAAACGATGAAGACCTGGGGCTTTGACACAAGAAATGAAAGTGCTCGAAGGCCAAGAGGGAAGGGTTCCTGCATCTCCCAGCACAGGGAACAGGGAGGAGCCTGCCACCAAAGCACTGCTCACCATGGAAATGTGGTGGTGGTGGGTCCCTTGGACTATCAGGGAACTCTGGAAAAGCATAGTTCTGCAGGCCAGGGTAGCTGCCATGGCTCAAAAATGGCAGCAAGTTGGAGGCCTTCCTCTGGATCCTTCTGAGGTGGGGGTCGGGGGCGGGTGGGGGGCAGCAGAGAATCCAAACTTGAGGGACAGTAATGGAAGATAAGGCCCATGCTGGGAAACAGGGGCTTCATCAAGCTGATGGGGCAGAAGGCCCAGCCGGTCAGGTTGAAGTGTATTTTGTTCTTGTCAGGATAGGAAGAGAGGAAGGCCAGGTTAGGCCTGGGAACGAGGATTCCTCAAACACAGGCACTCTCTCACAGTCTTAAGGCAGCCCCTGTTTGAAGAAGTAATTGTGGTTGGGCTGGAGGTGAGGCAGCGAAGGCAAGGATTGGAGATGAGCTGCCTGCCATCTTCATGCAAGTTGGGATGGCCTGGAGAGGAGGCTTTGTCATGGGGGATGGACGCCAGCTCCTCCATTGCCCCCCGTACTCCTCATGGCTGGCCTGGCCACAAGGCTGGGGAGATGCCAGGGGCACCGAGGGAGAGTTAGCAAGGTTGCCAGGTTCCAGTGGGGGCAGGGGCTGATCACAGCTGCCACTCTGGGAGTGGGGGGTGTCTGGGCCCATTGAGGATTTCAAGGATCCCAGCAGTTCCCCTTCGCCCTGCTCCTTCATGAACACCTCTTCTACCTCCTAGTTGAGGCTCTCCAAACTCTGGTGCAGGCAGGAGCTGAGGTGTAGACTGGGGTGGGGTGGGGGTGGGGGTTCTTGCAGGGAAGCTGGGAGAGGAAGCCCCGAACAGTGTGGCCCCCTTGCAGTGGGGATCCCAGCTCCTTTTCCTTCCTGCTAAGGATCAGCTTGATCCTCTGCAGCTGCTGCTTCAATTTGGTGATCTCTTTCCGGTGGTTTGTGCTGCCCCAGGACACTGAGTGCTTGTGTGTACAGGAGCTGGTTCTCTCTCCTTCGAGCTCTTGACAGGACAGGGGCGGCTGGGTGCCCTTATCATTGGTACAGTGGTTGGAGGCTCCATAAACATCTCGGGGCCACTGGCCCAGCAGGTAGGAGCTGCTGAGGATGGTGTCGAGGGAAAATGTACGTCGGACCTGGGTGGCTGAGGCCTGCACACAGACTTTTCTGGGGCCACGGAGGTTGGGACACTGGTTGCATAACCATTTCCGTCCCAGCACTGTTGCAACTGCTGCAGTTGGAAGGGGACAGTGGCCCTGAGAGGCTGAACCCCAGCCCGAGGGGAGTTGGCGGAGCTGTGGGTGAACAGTTCCAAGGGAGTCCCCCAGCTACTCCACGCCCTGGCCCCCAGGCACCTCCGCCTCTGCCGCCCCTTGCAGACCATGCCATCACCTGCCCAATTCTCAGCCTCATCCCCACAGCAAGCCCACCCACACCCATCAAATGCTTTTAAATAAAGATCAATATAACTTAACATGAGGTCACATAAAAATTGGCTACAAATATTTATTCAGCAACGTTTGATGCTCTTGCAATCAGATAGTTCAAATGTGTATTTTTAGAACATTCATGAACCATGTTAAATGAACCTGTGTTCAATCCCCAGCATCACATGCCCACCCCTCCAACATGTCTGGATATGGGTCCTATTTGGTTTGCTTCAGTCATAATTAAAGGTTCTTTCAGTTTTTTTTTAATTTAATTTAATTTAATTTAAGTACTATGATTTGCAAAGTTATTCATAGTTGAATTTTAGATATATCATATCCAGCATTGACTCCACCACCAGTCAGTCAACTTTCCTCCACCAGTGTCCCCAGGTTGCCTTCCTTCACCCGGTATACCCAGTCAACCTGCATCTTGATAGGCGCTTTTTTAAAATTTGGTTGTTAACGTTTGGTTCTCAGTATTTTAGTGGTGTTGAGTCTGTGATTTAGATATTTACTTTCCTTTACACCACTGATGTAACTGAATCCCCTTGCCCCTACTAATTCCTGTCTGTCTCTTCTTCCCAATTTCTTTCTTGCTCTTTCTCCCCTTTTATTCTGGAGCTAAGGGTGAATTAGGCATCCCCACTTTTAAGACATTGTATTTCTTCATTTAGTTATTCTAAATGTATCTGCCCTTTAAAAAAACAAAGTATACTTTCATTAAAAACTTGGAATGATCAGAAGAGCTATTAGTATTACCAGGTTAATTTTTTGTGATGTGAATATGTTGAAGTGAATAATTTATAATGAGGTGGTCTAAATGTCAAAAAATGAACCAAAAATTGAAAATATCATAAATATTGAACAAGGGCTATTTCTCTCAAATTAGTTTTGATTGTGAAACAATAGGACACTAAATGTCTTAAAAATGGTATGATAGCTAACTTTGAAATAGTTCTTAATAGAACCAGGCATAATTTTAAAGAATTTACATAAATCAGCTCTTAATTCTATTAATAGCCACTATACTTAAGACATTACATAAAATAATTACTCTTAATGTTTGCACGAACTTAAGAAATATATACTATAGCTATATATCATTTGCCAATTAAAAAATAAAATATAAGAACAATTTGTTTAAGGTCACATGGATGAATAACAGAATCTGAATTCAAACCTCAGAGGTACAGCCTCAGGCGTCTTGCTTCTAATTTCTTTGCAATACATTTTTTAATTGAAGCTCCTTGAGATATAGTTACAACAACTTTGTGCATGATTGAGTTTCAGTCATACAATGTCCAATATCCATCCCTTCATTAGTTAGTGTACATTCTCACCAACAATGACCCCAGTTTCTTATCTATTGTCCCCCATAGGCTGTATCTATGGTACACAGTTTCCTTCTCTCTGTGTCTCTCCCTTTTCCTTTACCTTTTTTATTTTTTGTTTTGTTTTGTTTTGGGGTCACACCCACAGGGGTTAATTCTGGCTCTGTGCTCAGTGAAAACCAAAAAATATTGCTCCTGGCAGACACAGGGGACCATATGGAATGCTGGGATTCAAATCACTGTCTGTCCTAAATTGGCTGCATGCAAGGCAAACATCCTACCACTGTGCTATCTCTCCAGCTCTTTTCCTCTTCCTCCTATTCTTCTCCCTCTCCTTCTGTCTCTCTCTCTATTTATATATAATTTACAATAGAGAGGTTTACAATATGGTTTATAGTACTGTTACTGAAAGACTATCATCCATATCACTTTATCTCCTTTCAGCACCCAAGTTTTGTCCAGTGATTAATTTCCAACTATTACTGTCACAATGGTCCATTCTCTGTCCTAACTGCACTCTTCCCTCTCCTTATGCCATAATTCTTAACATAAACCAATCCTCCTGGCCTTTGTTTCTGTTGTCTTTTGGTATTATTATCATATTCTTTTTTAATATCTCACAAAATGAGTGCTATCATTCTATGTCTCATTTCTCTTAGCATGATACTCTCCAAATTCCATCACTTCATTTTTTGTAATGGCTCAGTACTATTCCATTGTGCTGGAGTGCCATAGTTTCTTGATGTACTCATCTGTTCTCAGGACTCAGGATTTGGGTTGTTATCGAATTCTGACAATGGCAAATAGTGCTGCAATAGCATAGAAGCACATTAACTTTTCTACACTAGATTTTGGGCCTGTAGGTTATATTCCTAGGAGCAGTATTTGAAATAATTTTTTTCTTTTTTTAGGGGCCTTCTGGTGGAGACAGATTCTAAAATAGCTGAAGCACTTAAAATAATTTTTAAATATATTATGTATATCTGAGTTATTAAATTGCTCACTATATTTTTATACAATATTGGGAAGAGGGACAATTAGTACAAGTTTAATAAGTTAGAAGATTAATATTAAGAGAGATTAAGTCACTTGTTCAAAATGATCCATTATTGGGGTTGAAAAGATAGCATGGAGGTACGGCTTGCATGCAGAAGGACAGTGGTTCAAATCCTGGCATCCCATATGGTCCCCTGAGCCTGCCAGGAGCAATTTCTGAGTGCTGCCAGGTGTGACCCAAAAGCAAACAAATAAAAATGATCCATTATTAATGTGAGCATTCAATGTAAATCCATACCAATCTCACTCAAAAATTGTATATAAGGGCCAGAGTTATTTTATGGTATATAGGGTATTTATTTGTCTTACATGTTGCCATTGTGGTTCAATTGCTAGCATCCCATATGGTTAAAAAAAAGCCCCACCAGAAGAGATCCTTAAGTTCAGAGGCAGAAAAGTTCTGAGTATCACTGGATGGGCCCCCAAGAACAAACAAAAAATGAAAGACAAAATTTGATTTAGTTCACCAGCTATACCATGTTGACTAGATCCTACAATTGATTTGGATCTCTCAACATCTATAAATTACTAAATTTAATTGATAAAATAATTTAAACTCTCTGTACCATGAATTCACACTCTTTCGGGTTACATTTAATATGTACCGCTGAAATCCATTTAAAAGAACAGGTGATTTTCTGAAGTGTTAGGACAGTTATTCAGAACCATGGAGAGCTCCTCACTTAAAGACTTCCTGGGTTTTACAGAAAGAATCTGCAGCCTCTTCTCCCAAACAAAGGAAATCCTCTACATTCCTTGCACCCTAACCCACAAATTCATAATGTGTCCCTCAGGTCAAAAAACAGCTAAGACTAGTAGATATATAGTACTCTTATTTCTTTCCTTTATGATATTAAGTAGAGATCAAGAGAAGAAATTGTGATGCTAATTGAGTTGAAATTGAAAGCAGAAAAGTTAAAACTGAAAATGTATGCTTCCCCTAGTAACTTTAGCTAGGCATATTCTAGGGAATATATGTATAGTAAATATAAGATATAAAATGCTATCATCTGTGCAAAGAACAAAAACAATAGCTGGGAGGTTCATAATTTTGGCTTTCCTGTCTTTTATGAGTTTAAATTCCCAGCCACAGTGTTGCACTAATACATACAAGTTTTTTAAACCAATTGTGACTTAATTTTTGCTTCTCTCTATGCAATTATCCTCTGGGTTTTCTTGACACAATGTAAAGCAGTAGTAGCATTTGAACATTGAATTTCCAAATTTATTTCTCATTCAAACCTTGACCTTTAAGGAAAAAAATGTGAGAAGTATTTTATCTTGAACTTCATTAAACAACAGAAAGAAAGCAAATGCAGAGGTTTTCAGTTATGCATGATTGTTAAACAGTGAGGGGTGGTTTAAAAAAAAGCTAAATAAAACAAGTCACGCATTGGGCCAGACCAAAAAAAAAAAAAAAAAAAAAGCTGAAGCAATCGTTTCAACCTGCATACTGCTGTTTTTTATTTAATGCTGAGGGGTGTTTATAATGTTGTGATTGCTGAAGAAAGGTTAAGCCAGACTAGTAAAAGAGTATTCTCGTATGAATGAGACTGCTTCACAGCAGCTTTCTGCAACAAATATTTCAGTATTTTGGTAACCATTGTGAATCTGTGTCAGCGGTGCAACCATCAAATGAAACGAAAAAGAAAGCAAATATTACCCTAAAGAAAGGATTTTGATTTAAAATAATGACAGAGGCATTTTCATTGCCCTTTGCTTTAGTGATGATGGGGTGGGAAACAGTTCTCATCATAGTGAATTGCTCTTTCTGAGTGCCTGCATTCTCAGCCTACCATCCTATTTGCAAACTTAGATGAAGAGAGGAGTAACCCCCCCCCCTCATTTCCCTTCCAGCTTTCATTTCGTTTCTGTTGCCCCAATATCTTCAAACTGTAGTAGCAATTCTCTTTGGAGAGTATTACCTTGACTGTGCATCAAGCTCTGTCAAAAACTCTTCAATATTCTAAGCAGCAACACTGGAGCACATGTTCCTGTCTTATTTCCTTCCCTGGAAAGTATCTGTATTGATTTCTCCAAAACCTCGGGGCCAAATGAAAATAGCAAGAAAGGCATTCTGCAGCAGGAGAAATGCAGATTTTACTGTCCCCTCCATTTTTTTCTTGCTTTCCAGAATATCACTACAGACAGAGCAATATTGAAAACTCAACATTAGTTTCATGCTTTCTCCTTCCCTGAGGTTATGTTAATAGAAACCCTTTGTGGTACTGTCTGAAGAACTTTAGCACCAAAGATCAATCAGAAACATTGTTTAGACCTTTTTTTTAAGAGCCATTGCCCATCTCATAAATAAAATGTAAAATTTCTCTATAACTCTTCAGTGTTACTCATTTCTATGAATAACTACTTCAGCAATTCTAATTTCTTTGAGTTTAGTGGGGATTTTGCCCATGTAACATTGCTGATAATATTAAGCTTTGTTAAAGAAAGTAGTATTTGGATACTTATTAAAATTATAAAATAAAACTTTAGAGATAGTATTAAGGCATATGCCTTGCTTGTGGCTGACGCAGTTCATATTCCCAGCACCTAGTTTGATACCTAAACATTGCCAAGGGACATTCCTGAGAATAGTCAATAACAGTCCCTGAGCACTGACTAGTATTGCCCACTCCCATCCCCTTATAAGGTAAAATTTATTCAAAAGTTATTGCTACCATGTTGCTTTTTAATAGAGGAGAAAGCATAATCATAACTCAGAATATAAGGACAAATAGATGTTTGTGGACCATGAGCAGGGAGGTGGTTGTGAGTTTACAAAGAGAAAACACCAACAATAAGGCAATGCGAGCTAAATTTCACATGTATTCACTACTTCCAACAGATATGAGAGCAAAATTCTGTAACCACCAAAATATATCTTTGTCTAAAGGCTAATTTTATGTAGGAGGCTGAAGGCAGAATAGAAATAACCTTTGAAAAAATACAAGCAAAAGTCTTCCTTAAGGGTTTAATCCTATGGAAAAAATCTAATCAATCGGCTTAAATCTGTGCCTTTGTTTTTACTTTACCTTTTTTCATAAGTTCCCCAGTTGACCCTCCCTTTTATCTTTTCAAGTCCTCTGTATCCGCCAAATTATCTAAACATGGACTCTAAATTCCTGAGAGTCACTCTCACCCATGAGTTCCTGGTATTAAATTTTTTCTTCACTTTTCCTCTTTTAGTTTATATTTTATTCTTATTTGTGTGTATTTACTATAAAGAACCCTGAAATATACAAGAGAATTTTTTGCACCCTAGTTTCTTGTTTTCAGGAAGTCAGGACTGAAAGGACAGAGACAAAATGACTATATTTAGTAGAAATTTAATTATTTAAGGTGGGAAGGTAAGGGCAGGTCTCAGAGAAGCTTGGGAATGGAGTGTTACAAGGAAACATGACAAGCATTTTGCATTGGAGTTAGGATATGAAAATTGGTAAGATAAAGGAGCTGGAAAGAGTAGGATGTTTTAAAGGTGATCTTCTCTATCAGGTCTGGGCTTAGCACAGAATCTCACCAGTCCTAAATTTCCCAGCAGTTTACCCAGTGACTAAAAGAGTACAAAAAGAAACAGTAGACTCAATTCTTGAGGTTCTGGCCTTTCTTTTCCCCACTTCAAATAACTCATCTGAAGCCATGTGATTTAAGGACGTTATCTAGTCACCAGTCCGGAAGTATGCCAAAGATATGACTGCACACCTTTGCAAATATGCAGATCTCTGAAGATCTTGAAAATGAAACACTATGCAGACATGGGTGGACTTTTCAGAGTAGGAGAAGCTTCCTGAGAAATAAAACTGATGAGAATATAAAGAAGAATATCAAGAGGGGCAGGACTATAGCACAGTGGTAGGGTGTTTGCCTTGCACATGGCTGACCCAGGACAGACCTGAGTTAGATCCCCTGCTGTCCCATATGACCCCCAAGCCAGGGGTGATTTCTGAGCACATAGTCAGAAGTAACCAATGAGCGTCATGGGTGTGGGGGGGAAGAAGAAGAGGAAGAGGAAGGGGAAGGGGAAGGGGAAGAGGAAGGGGAAGGGAAAGAGGAAGAGGAAGAAGAAGAGGAGGAAGAAGAAGAGGGAGAAGAAAAGAGAAGAAGAAGAAGAAGAAGAAGAAGAAAAGAAGAAGAAGAAGAAGAAGAAGAAGAAAGGAGAAGAAGAAGAGGAAGAAGAAGAAGAAAGGAGAAGAAGAAGAAGAAGAAGAAAAGAAGAAGAAGAAAGAAGAAGGAAGAAGAAGGAAGAGGAAGGAGAGGAAGAAGAAAGAAAGAAGAAGAAAGAAGAAAAAGAAGAAAAAAGAAGATGAAGAAGAAGAAAGAAGAAGAAAGAAGAAGAAAGAAGAAGGAAGAAGAAGGAAAGAAGAAAGAAGAAGAAAAGAAGAGGAGAAGAAGAAGAAGAAGAAGAAGAAGAAAGAAGAAGGAGAAGAAGAAGAAGAAGAAGAAGAAGAAGAAAA
>PVKC010049708.1:0-10688 GCA_004027635.1 Crocidura indochinensis
TCCATGATGGGAGGCACCCTTGTGTAAAAAATGTGAATTCTTATCCACAGAAGATAAGATCTTCTGAGTCCATGATTTCCCCTTATTTACTATGCCTATACAAAAACGTATGGTGTCCTTTGGTACTGCTGGTGCTATTCCGAGCAGGGATGACAGGCTACACATGCAGTACCCATGGTGTGGTCTGAGCTTTTATCCCGGGCAAGACGTTTCTTGGCTTTTGTATCCGGGCGCACCCAGGCTGAGAATATGCATATATAAAAAAATAGAGCAAATGCATGAAACTGAGCTAAAAATTAAAAAAAAAGATAAATTGAGGGAAAAAAAAGAGAAGGAAGGTATTTGGAAAAAGAAACTGATGGGGGAGGCTATCTGTATGCTTAGGAGTATATATCTTAAGATGCATTATTAATTCGATATTAGGCTTACATGGGCAATATAGGCCTCCCAATGAGGTCTACTGAGGTAATCTTGTGGGGAGTGAAAGTCAAGGCACTTTTTCTTCTCACTAATTTTACAGTTTAAAATATGATTTGCGGAATTTCAGAGTCCTGTAATGTCCTTGAGAGGGGGGTTTTGCTGTAGCTGATTCTGGTATGATGTATCGGTCCAAGGTTTGACGGGGTGAGAGGGCTCACAGGCTTAAGTCAGCAGGCATGTTGGTGATGCTTAAATATTCTATCAAAGAAAAAAAATTCACCAACAAAGGTAATTTTAAATATGCAAAAAAATTCTAAAATAACTGAATATAGAGAATTTGTATTTTCACATCAAAATCCGGTCTAAATTAGAGTCATCCTCCCAGTCCCCAGCTCTACCACATGAACAATGAAAGCTCCCATACAGATTGTAAACAGTGGGACACCCTCAAGAAAAGAGAACCTCCTTAGCAAAACAACAAGCTTTGACAAGAGATTTCAAATTATTAGAACTTCACTCTGACACAAAAAGGGAAATTAAACCAAATATCCAGTATCCAATCCTACAATCTTATACTTAGAATTTTGAAATAGGAAATAAAATCATAGGATAATACAAGGGGAATGGGCATCATCTTGATGACCTCTTAGACGCCCCCCCCAACCCCAGATGCATTTTCTAAAACAAATCTTGCCTAGAGCTAAAACCTGAGTGCAGGGGAAGAAAGATTCTAAAAACTATATGCCTCTTATGGTCAGGTGCATTTTATAGATGAAAAATATGGTAGCTTGAATCAAACTATAAGTACTTCAGTTAGATTAGTGATTTATTTTGCAGAGCTATATACAAAAATTTCAGCTTCTTAGTATATGCTAAAATAAATTAAAATTTAGAATAATAAAGAAAAATAGTTCTATAGTTTTGGGGGAGATGAGCAATAATATAGCAGGTAGAACACTTGCCTTGCATACAGAGCTGACCCGAGTTTAATCACCAGAACCTTTATGACTCCCCGAGCACTACTAGTAGTGATTCTTGAGTGCAAAGTTAGTAGTAAGCCTTGAACATTGCTGAGTGTGGTATAAAAAAAACATATATGCATGGCACCCATTAAAATTACTGTGCAAAACACAGTGTCAGAGAGAGAGAAAGAGAGAATTAAAATCCCTGCCTCCGAAGCAGGTGAGGGAGGGTGTATGGGAGTGAAGAAGGCATCAGGGAGAGTGAGAGGGAAACTGGGGACATTGGTGGTGGGAAATGTGTACTGGTATACTTTGTTGTAGATTGTATGACTGTAACTCAATCATGAACAACTTTATCTGTGGAAAAAACTGTATTATGAACAACCTTATAATTAAGACTAGGCCCAGAGCAGTATTGAATGTAACACAATGAACCCCTCAAATATATATTTATGCAAACATCCTAATCCTTTTCTAGACCATGAAAAATATATAAACTAACTTGGCATTCAAATTGCCCTAATACTTATCTCTGCCATTTAAAAAATTTATTTTCTATTATTTTTGTACATATTACTCCAAAAATCAAGTTGATAGTTACTCTTCAAACTTATTTGATTTTTTTGTCTGATCATTTAATTCTTGCTGAATACTCTTCCATTCTTCTTATCAACACCCAATCGATGCTTCAAAGACTAGTTGAAATTTTTTTCTGTATGCAGTTGGCCTGGTCACCTTAGCCTTAATCATCTACCTCTTAATCAAATCTTCATATCAAATTCTTTGTTATACTTTGACTTATATTACTATATATTACATATAG
Organism: Crocidura indochinensis; assembly: GCA_004027635.1. NCBI lineage: Eukaryota > Metazoa > Chordata > Mammalia > Eulipotyphla > Soricidae > Crocidura > Crocidura indochinensis. Next base: position 2,206 of record PVKC010049708.1, read on the forward strand.
TGCTTGAAACATTTATGAATGTGTCTCCTTTCCTTGAGCAATTACATTAAAGCAATAGAGAATTGAATAAAATGACATAACTTTGGTAATTCTACTTTAGTAATTCTATAAATTCTAGAAGATGCATATTTTCTCAAATATAATAATAATAACCAACATGTATGGGACATCAAATTATATTTTATAGAAAATTATGCATAGGCATAGTTAAGTCTAAGCTGTTTCACCTATTAATTTTAGAGCTCAATATATACACACATATATGCATACATATATACATTATTATTACTTTTATATATAAATTTTTATAAATTAAATTTTATACATTATTTTAATAGAAAATTATATGTAGACATAGCTAAGTCTAAGCTGTATCACTTATTAATTTTAAAGCTTAAAATATATACTTATATATTTTTGTATACATATATGTATGTGTTTTGGAGCATATTTAGTTGTGCTCAGGGCTTAGCCCTGGCTGTGCACTCAGGAACCACTTCTGATTGTGCTCAGGGGACCATATGAATGCAAGAGATTGAAACTGGGTCAGTTGCATGCTAGGCAAGCACCTTGTATGCTGTACTATCCTCAGCTCACTGAAATATAAGTTTTTTAGGACAATTTAATAAAGATATTACAAAGGTTAATTTTGCATCAGAATCCTAGTATTGGTTCAATATTAATGTTTAAAAAAGTGAAGCTAGAACATGTAGTGAAGAACATACAGTAAATAGAGGGGCAAGAATATTTCTACTTATGAACTATACCTCTGGCTTTATCAACAAATAAGTGTAAATATGTATGGAAACACTGTTTGATATTTACACTTTGATCTTTCACTACTAGACAAATGAAATTTGGGTTTATTTGAGAACTGACAAGGGTTCCTTACAAATATCATTATACATCAGGTACATAAACTCAAAAAATTTTATTTTAATAGTGCTATTTTTAATATCAGCATTTCCCAACAATATTTATAGCACACCCAGTGGACTCTCAGGATATTCAAATGGAGGCAGGAAGGGCATTAGCTCAAGAGTAAGGGGCAAACTATTATGAGAAATGGGCCCCAGGAAGAAAACAAGAATACCAAGTCATGTTTGATATATGATAGGAAATTTTATTACAAAAGGTGGAGAAACAGTGTATTACAGGAAAACACTGTATTCTATTTGCTTTACTAATAGTAAAGCTAAAAGCTCTGCTACTTTCTGAGATACTGGTAGACTGATGTTGACTGGTTAAATCACACTTCTTTAGATAAAGACAGACATGGCCAAATGGAGGAGGTGTAATAGTAACAAGGGTTACAAGCACAAGCTTATTGTCTTCAATGTAACTGAGCATTTAAAGTTGAAGCTTGTTACCATTTAAACATGCAGAATTAAGCAGAAGATATAAAAGAACAGAAAAAATTTTAGGCACTTTTTCTTTTTAATAGGCCTGACCTTTTAAAGGTTGAATAATGTGACAGGCTATGCCACCAGGCAATCTGAAAGAAATAGAAGAGAAAAATCTAAAAATATAAAGTACAATTTGTAATGTAAAAAGAGAATAAGACATAATTTGACTTATAATATCCTAAATACAAGGGGGTCGGGAGGTGGCGCTGGAGGTAAGGTCCTGCCTTGCCTGCGCTTGCCTAGGTCGGACCGCGGTTCGATCCCCTGGTTCCCCATATGGTCCCCCATGCCTGCCAGGAGTGACTTCTGAGAGAATAGCCAGGAGTAACCCCTGAGTATCACCAGGTGTGGCCCAAAAACCAAAAAAAAAAAAAAAATATCCTAAATACAAATACCTCTCAATAACCAGCCCCTTTAATCTCTAATCCTTGCCAAAAAAAATTATCTTCAATCATCTTTTCCCTCCCTACCATTTTTTTCATGCTTGCATTGAATCATTTTGTCATGACTTTACCACATTAGTCTCATTCTAAGGAAAAGCAAATACTCATTTCCATTTTTTTTTTTTTTTTGGTTTTTGGGTCACACCCGGCAGTGCTCCGGGGTTACTCCTGGCTCCATGCTCAGAAATTGCTCCTGGCAGGGACGGGGGACCACATGGGGCACCGGGATTCGAACCTATGATCTTTTGCATGAAAGGCAAACGCCTTACCTCTATGCTATCTCCCGGGCCCCTCATTTCCAAGTATTTTATATAACTTGCTATCTCATTTTCATGAAAGTCCATGATAATGATGAATTAACATACTGCGGAGGCCAACTCAGAATTAAAAAGACCTTTAAATCTTTTCTTTCTTCTTTTTCTGTTTTTTGCTGTTTTTGACCACCCAACCATGCTCACGGATAACTTCTGGGTTTGTTCTCGGGAATCCTTCCTGGTGGTGTTCAGGGGGCTTTATAGGATGCTGGCGATTGAACAGCTGTCAGTCAGCTGCGGTTAAGACACCCTACATGCTGTACTATCTCCAGTACCAGATCTTTAAATATTACTGTTCTGTTGGAAATCAGTTGTAAAATTTTGCCCAAACGACTATTTATTTATTTTTTGAAACAACAATTGGTAGTGCTCAGGAGCTCTCTTGGCTCTGTGCTCTGAGGCACTTATAGAAACCATATGAGGTACCAGGAATCTAACTGGGTGGTCACTTGCAAGGCAAGTGCCTTCACCCCCTGTACTGCCTTTACAGCCCCTAAATCATAACTATATGTTATGGGAATCATATGTGGTGGCGGAATGGAACAGGGTAAGGCATATATAAGTTAAGTGCCTTACTTTCCCTGCTATATTATCTCCCTGACTCCTTTTTCAGAACCTTGGGGTCATTAAGACTGCTTCTTTTAAAACCTCAACAAGTTAATTCATAGTCAAATATATTTATTCTTCCCACTCCCTGAAATATTTGAAACCAGCTCCATAAATATTTTCAATGACAGAACTGAGGCCACCCACACTAAGATAACATGCCTTAGATAATTGTTCAAAGAAGAATTTGACGAAAAACATAAAATGATATAACATAACCCAGGGGGGAAAAACACCAATAGACAGTTTCAGAATTAGATAAAATGCCAGAAACAAACTGCTTTGTTCCTGATATGTGTGAGATGAGACTAACAGACCCAAATAACAGCATTTCCACAACTTCCTTCTTTCCCTATTCCCTTTTTTTTTTTAAGGTTCTACTTTATCTTTATAAGAGTGATTATTATGAGTTTAACTAAAAGCAAAATGAATGTTGGAAAGAATGTGGAAAGGTTTGAACCCTTATTCTTTTTTGGGGAGGGGGAGAAATTTTTATTTTTATTTTTACCACAGTGGATTAAGAATCTTTCACAGTAATATTTTAGGTACATAATGACATTGAAACAAAGGCATTCGCACCACCAATATTGTCCTCCTTCCAATCCTGTTCCCAGCATGCATCCTATATTCCCCTTCTTTGCTTCCCCGGGCTGCTAGTATAAGTGGTTCCCTCTGTGTCTAGTTTGTTGTAGATGGGTATCGATTATGTTGTCGTTGGCTTTGGATTTGGTGTTTGAGTCTGATCTTTTTTTTTTTTTTTCATTTCTACTTGATGTTCATACGACTGTTTGGATGCAAAAGCCAGCCTGGATTACAGGACCTTCCCCCACCCTGGTGGATTTAGTGCTGGATAATAAAGAGATAACAGTTCTGCCTTGCAGGGGCGGGGCACAAAGGGCGCACATGGCAGAGAGAGAGAGAGTGAGAGAGAGAGTGAGAGAGAGAGTGAGTAAGAGAGAGAGAGAGAGAGAGAGGCCATGAAGCAAAAGGGAAATCCCACCTCTAGTGTATTTTTATCTCATAACCTTTGGATTTTTAGTTTACAATTGGTGTTCGAACAGCGACACATGATCCAGGAACTTGAGAAGACCACAATGATGGTAAGTGACCTGACCTTCTGATGGATGATCACCCTGACAATTGAATGAGCAGGGCCTTTCACTGGAACATTGGTACACATGGCTTCTATTTTGAATGAAATCGTGTTGCTCAGGTCCATCTATCTACCTGTTTTTCTGACTTTGGACCTTATGTGTTAGGCTCACTAGAGGTTCTCCTGCACACATGCCACAATAGGGAAGGGTGCCTATCCAGTGGTGGTGAACTCTCATCCTAAAAGCCTTCTCGGGGTTGATAATTTATAGTTTATAACTGGCACTAAACCAGAGAGACAACCATATCCAACCAAGGATGTTGAGCCAGCTACTGTCCCTTCAGATTCTGTCTAAAAATGGCTCACCAGAGATACACCTTGTCCCCAAGTACTGAGTCAGGTGGACAAACCGGTGCTGTCAACTCAAGTTCTGAGCCCCATTTAATGTCAGAATGGCTATAGATTTATTAACAGAAATAACACCAAAGAAGATGTCTCTGTTCACTGGACAGCTATTAAAAGAAACAATCCCAGGAAGCTTTTGTGTAGCATTAGAGATATGGAATTTGATGTCGTTAAAAGAGAGAGGGGCCCAAAAGCTGCTAATGTATGTGGACCTGGAGGAATGTCAGTGAAAGGTAGCAGATATAGTCCCAATTGTTATAGGTTCTACAGATGCATCCTCCAGCCTCATTCAGCTACCCCACTACTTATGGTGGCAGAGGCCCCCTCAGGCGGGACAGAAGTAGGCAGTGAAAGGGAGACAGAGGATGACTCTGGACTGCTTCCCAGATGCCAAGGTCTACTATCTTTCTTCTAGCCTCTAGCGTAGGCACCTCTTGCCAGGACCACGGCTTCCCTACTTGCATCAGCTTGTCGAGGAGACCCCATCAGCCACCACAGAAGATGGAGAAGATGGAGGATCTAAGCCAGCTGAAGCCCAGCAGAGGAGAAGTTGCTTTCAGAACCTCTTGTAACTTTCTCTTAGGTTGGGGCATTTGTAATGATTGTTGCACTGGTGAAGGGGGGGTGGTTCTTTAAATGACTGAAACCCAACCACAATCATGTTTGTAACCAAAGTGTTTAAACAAAGATATTAATTAATAAAATCTCTTGACACTATTTTCATTGGTCACTATATTGCTGATTAAATTGTGTTTTATCTGCATGGTTCTTTTTTTTTTTTATGCCCCACTGCAAACAAAAATTTGTATCCAACTTTAGTGCTTTAATACTAGCTTGCACATTTCTGGGGAAATTCATTATGTTATTAGAGTTTTAAAAGTTCTCAAATATCCCAGTGAACGTTTTATTTTAGAGATACAAGATTTTAAGATATGGTAAGGACATATTGTCTATGACTGCCATGTTTTGTTTCAAATCTACTTTTTTCATCATTGGCAAAATAAATAAATTCTTTCTCTTTTTCTTCTTTCTTCATTCCCTCTCTTCTCCCTTTGTATTTCTCTTCCTTCCTGCCTGACTTCCTTTCTTCCTTTCATCATTTTTATTTTAAATTTCTCTCTCTCTCTCTCTTTCTCTCTTCAGTTCTGAGGACAAAAACCAGGACCTCATATGTACATGTCACAAACTCTATTATTGAGCCACAAGCCATATCACACAACCCCTTACATGAAATTATTTCATAAATCTTTTAAAATGTACACATGCCAGAGTACCATTTTGAAAAAGGGAACTTTTTTGAAAGGAGGCCACACCCAACTGTGCTCATGACTATACTCAGTTCAGGTTCAGGATCACTTCTGTAATTGTTTCAAATTAAATCTGGCTCCCAGTAATGCACCCTTCATGCAAACCGTGCAAGCCAGCACATTGTATATCTTACTTATTCCTCTACCCCAGTAATTTTTAAACTTGTAGCCTCCACTTTTAATATTAATTTTTGAAGACTTTGACATTGACCATCTTAGCTTTGTTCTCTATTAGGATTTTAAGTAATCTATCCTGTTGTTTGACATATATTTGAGGCTTTTACTTCATTTGTAACATTTAATTTCACATTTAATCATAAACCTCTATTTTAATTTTATTACAAGGTAGTTATTGATAACAGTCTTTGCTACTTTGCTCCTTATTTTTCAAGAATATTTTCAGGAATATAATTTTGATCAATTAATTAAAATCACCCTTCCACCAGGAATTTTTAAATTTTTACTCCATTCTTTATTTCTTTTGACTTTAGTATATTTTAATTGGCATCCAGACTTTAGTATTTATTTCTTCTCCTTTGTAGAATGAATTGATCTCCTCAAACATTCCATCTTTTCCTTTATATTCTTCAGCCTCTTTGCAATTAGGGTAGGGTCACATGACTAATTCTGGCTAGTGGACTGTGATATAAATGATATGTGTCATTTCTGAACAAATGCATAGAATATTTGCATGGATATTTGCATATAAAAGAGCAGACTTGACCACTTGTCCTATACCTCTCAAAAAAAAAAACGTAACTTAAATAGAATACTTAAATGGAATTCTTTTAGCATTGAAATTGTTTCCAATCCTGGGTCACATCTAAAATCACGTTTTCCTCTAGCTGCTTCTAGTCAATGAGCATTATGGTATGAGCTCTAATACAGACTTATGAGATTACTGTGAGTGAACCCTAGAATTATTTAGAATTTAGAATTTATGGAGGATCTATCTAGAATTTTGGAGGATGCCTTATCAGCCTGATAGAATTAGTCTCAAAACTGTGCTACAAATCTGAAATTTCTTCTTCCCAACCTTCCTCTCTTCTTTCTCTTTCACAGATGACAATATTCTCAGTTTCCTCTTGTATATCCTTCAGTCATTTTTCCACCATAACATCTTGTGTATCTAATCCTAGGTTATCTACCTCTTTTAAGATCTAAATTAATGTGAGAAGTTTGTTGATCAGAAGAAACAAGCGATTGAAACACATTTGACCATTTTTGTATTTACTTTAGACCTCATATCATGCAATTAGATCTTATTGAAAACATATTTTATAAAATGTTCAATTATTCATGACTATTTTGAGCATTTAAAAAAACAAACATAAGAGAAAAATACCTTTATTCAGACAAGACTCTCTTTCCTTTAATAAAAAAGCTTACTTTGAAACAAAATATCACATTATAATAAAAATGAAAAGATTCACCTGAGTACAATGAGCAATTAACACTCCTTTGAAAGCTCGTAGTTTTATAGTAAAATAATCCTTAAGAAAACAAATTAATATGACAATGATTGTATCTTTAAGACATCTTTATTTTATCATGGAGAAAATGAACATGAAAATATAATGAACAATATCTAGAGGTTAACTTCAGGTTTAACTATTCTATTTCTCATCTCTTCATTACTGGTAATAGACCTACCAGGAATTAGTCCTGGAAATATTTAGCTTTATCTAGGTTTGTAGAAGTGGCATGTGGGAATAACAAAGATGCTGCAAAGAAGAAAAAAAATTTAAAGATCTGATTATAGACTCAGTGAGAATTAGAATAGTTCCTGGAAAGGAAAAGGGAAATTTAATGTGAGCCAGGCTTTTCACACTGGCAATCTAATTTTATTCTTTAAAAAAAGAAAAAAAAAAGAAAAAGTCAGCAAAATAGGGAACTCTTTCCTAATATAACTTGATGCTTAGAGAGTTTGAGAATTTGGAGCACCTAGTTTCTGTCTAAGGCAGACCAAGAATTCTGTATCACATCTGTCTAATTTATTTAAACATTATAACTTACTGAATTTCAGGAATGAGAAATAAAATGTGAAGCCAGAGACCAGGAAAAAAAGAAAAATAGTCAGCAAGTAGAAGGTCCACTGAAACCTTCAAGAATGTAAATGCATTGACTAGGAAATCTCATTTGCAAGTATATGAAGCTACAATAAAACCTTTAAAAACACTTCAGAATTCAAAACAAAAGTAACCTTTTTCTATTTATTTTCTAAATCTTGACTTGTGAGAAATAAAAAAAAAATTTGATTCACCCAAATAGAATTAAATTAAGCCAATAAGGGGCCGGCGAGGGGGGAACCTTGAGCCTCTGGAACAGGCCAGAGGGAGTTCAAGAGGGCGCCGACCGGAGTGTGTGGAAGGCGGCCATCCAGGGGAACCTTTGAGCTCCTGGAGTAGACCAGGGTGAGCTCAGGCGGGTGCCGATCGGAACGGGTGGAAAGCGGCCATCCAGGGGAACCTTGAGCCTCTGGAACAGGCCAGAGGGAGTTCAAGAGGGCGCCGACCGGAGTGTGTGGAAGGCGGCCATCCAGGGGAACCTTTGAGCTCCTGGAGCAGACTAGGATGAGCTCAGGCGGGCGCTGACCGGAGCCTGTGGAAAGCGGCCACCCAAGGAAACATTAATATCTGATGACAGACAAGAGATTGTACCAGGGGCCGGGAGATAGCATGGAGGTAAGGCGTTTGCCTTTCATGCAAAAGGTCATCGGTTCGAATCCCGGCGCCCCATATGGCCCCCCGTGCCTGCCAGGAGCAATTTCTGAGCATGGAGCCAGGAGTAACCCCTGAGCGCTGCCGGGTGTGACCCAAAAACAAAAACAAAAAAAAAAAAAAAAAAGAGATTGTACCAGCACAATCTGACTTGAAGGAGGTAGCGACTGGCCAAGCTTAACTGAAGAG
>PVKC010049709.1:0-10683 GCA_004027635.1 Crocidura indochinensis
CAAACGCCTTACCTCCATGCTATCTCCCAGGCCCCTCAATTTCTAGTTCTTGAGGATAATCCATATTGTTTCCCAAAAACGTTGGACCAGTCTTGAGTAAATGAGAGTCCGTTTCTCCTGTATCTGCTCCAACACTGATTGATTGTTTTTTCTTTGTGTCTTTGTTCCTTTGTTTGTTTGTTTGTTTGTTTCTTTTTTTTTCTTTTTTTTTTGGTTTTTGTTCATTGTGATGTGTCAGTTTCTGTGGTTTGAGATGATGTCCATTGTTTTTCTGATTTGCATCTCCCTAAAGATTAATGATGTGGAGTATTTTTTTTTTCATGTCTTTTGGCTGTTCTTTGAGGAGATGTGTTCTTTTCGTCTCCATTTTAGGATGGGGTTTTCTATTATTTTTCTTGCTAAGTTTTACCTGTACCTTGTTTATCTTAGATATGAACTAGTTATAATCTCCCATTTTATAAATAGTCATTGTATCCTAGTCATTGTTTCCTTTGAAGTTTAGAAGCTTATCAGTTTAATATAGTCCCATTTGATTATCTTTGCTTCCAGTTGCTTGGACAGTGGTGTTTTCTCCTTGAAGATGCCTTTAATTTCTTTTTTATTTTTTGAAGATGCCTTTAATTTCAATGTCATCAAGTGTTCTGCTTACATTTTCATCTATGTACATTCTAGTTTCAGTTTTGATATCAAGATTTTTAATCTATTTTGATTTGAACTTTGTACATGGCATTAAACTGAGGTCTGAATTAATTTTTTTGCATGTAGTTGACCAGTTGACCAATTTTCCTAACACCACTTGTTGAGAGATTTCCTTGTTTCACTCCATATTTCTTGTCCCTTTATCAAAGATTAGTTGATCATATTCCCGAAGGTCAGTGCCAGAATTTTCAAGACTATTTCATTTATCTGAGGGTCTGTCTTTATTTTAATGCCATGATGTTTGAATGACTACTACTTGATAGTACAATTTGAATTTAGGGAGAGTGACGCCTTCCATGTTCTTTTCCTCAGGATTTCTTTAGTGATTTGGGAATGCTTATTATTCCATATGAATTTCAGATGTATTTGATCTATTTCTTTAAGATATGCCACAGTCAGCCTTATAGGAATTGCATTAGATCTATACAATGCTTTGGGAAATTTTGTTATTTCAATTATGTTAATCCTCCCAATTCATGAACAGGGTATATATTTTCTTCTGTTCTCTTTTTTATTTATCTCAGTATCTTATTTTTAATAATTGGATATTGAATTTTCCCCATTGGGGAAGGATAGCTCTGGTATATTTCACATTGAGCCTCTCTTAAAGTTAAAAATAAAATTAAAAAGGAAATCTGAATTTGGAAACACAAAGAAAGACATTTTTTTCCTGTAAATTACATTGTAGTGATATGATATGAGGGGAAAAGACCCACATCTTCAACCCCATCAGGATATATCCATGCTTTTTTATTTAGTATCAAATAGTTCACTCACTTTTAACTCTTTATATTATACATTCACTGTCAGGCTAGCTTTGAGTGAAATGATATAATCACTGTTTTGATACAAGAAGCTAGAAGTTCACTTTGTTCTAAGTATCCTTCCATGTGCCTGTTCCCTGACCCTTGTTTATCTTTAGGTATTCTCATACTATATTAAAAGTAGTATTAAACAAAAAATTAAAAATTATATGTTGTTTTCTAGTTAACATTTTAACACCTTGAAATTGTTTTTATATATAACACATAAAATCATCTTAGTTGATGTATTAACTTTTGAATCAGGTGTTTTTATTGTTGTTTGTAGATGGAAAGCTGGAATTTGCATGAGAATCTTAATAATCAATAAAAATCAAAATAATATATTAGCTCTGCATATGAGTATCTGTGTAAGCATATTTAAATGCATGGCATTATATATTTTATTTTTTAATTTCTTACATCTCTTAGTCTTTTTTGTTTGTTTGTTTGTTTTGTTTTGGGACCACAGTCAGAGATGCTCAGGTATTACTCCTGAGGTAATGCTGAGGTGTTACTCCTACTAAAGCTCTGGGAACTATTTGGAATACTAGGGATCAAGCCTGGGTCAGCCACATTCAGGCAAGTTCATTACCCACTGTGCATCTTTCCAGACTCAAAGTCTTTACAAGTCATCATTTAAAACTTATTGCAAAACTATAAGATTTATTAGATCATGCTCTCATTATTGAACATTGACTTACTTTATGTCTTTAACTAAAGTGCATTTTGATGAATGTTACTTCATGTGAATACTTTCAATGATCAAGTATTGCATTTTAATGGGTATTTAGGATATTAAAAGCATAATGTGGTATGCTCACCCACTGGAATCTCTTGTGATAAATGAGTTTCGTTAGCATTGGCTAAAACTTGATATATTTTGCAAGTCACACACACACAAAAAGAACGTGTTACCTACAGAGGTAGTTTTTTACTTTTTAGCTTTATCAACATTTGTCTGCTTATGAGGTGTTAGAAAAGAAGACTTAGGGGGTTGATGGCTCTGGGTGAGATGGGAGTGGGGGTTAGGAGACAAATAATTTATTAATGATGCCCAAGCAGGACACAAAGGCTAAATTTCAGAAAGATGAGTGAGTGCCACATTTTCACAGGCCTCTTCTTTAAGACACTAAGTGTGTACAGGTTGCCATAAAGGACAAACATGCATATGTTATACATAACAGAAGCTGAAATAAAAAATTGGGATGAATAGATTCCAGAAAACAGAGTGCTCAAATATGCATACCAATTTGCAGAATCAGTGAAAACTTCAGAAAGTTAATCAAAAAATGAACATAAAATAAGAAATTAATATAAAACCAAAAGCTTCTGGGACTGGAAATGAAGGAAATGCAGTGAGATACCTTCACTTTCTCAGAAGCAAAGAGCCCAAGTAGATCCTACAGTTGAAAATGAGACTTTCATGAACAGATGATCTTAAAATAAAAGCAAAAAGTAAAGTGAAAGCTGAAGTAAAATTAAAGTAAAAATTTCTGAGAAACTAAAATGGTGGTTGGTTCATGACTGGGGTTTAATTACTTGACTGAATAAGCTCTTCTATGTTACTGCCCCAAAGAATATGAATTCCATTTTAGAAAATGATGCAAACTATAATAAATCTTGAAGAAATGCATATAATGAGTATGCTGTCAATGAAGTTGTGACAAGAATAAAAAATTCTTTGTTGTAATGTTGGCACTCAAATACTGCATAACTTTGAGAGATTACAATATAATGAAATTTTGGTAGGCATCTTGATGCCACCATGTCCCAGGTGTATGCGCACTGTACTTGCAGAGATTATAAGAATTGAAGCAATGTTGGCTTCAACACTTCTGAGTAAAAAAGAACTTGCTTTGTTATGGAATTCATGATTTTTTAAGTACTTGGAGAAGAATTTGACAACTCTTTTTAGTGCCAGGGATTATGAAGTAGGGCTTCCTGAGAATCACTAGAAAGCAGTGTAAAGCACACACAGTTATGTTATTTGGGATCTCTGTAACATCTCTGTGTTTAGTCCTCTTGTACACTTGATATACTTTGAGAATATCAGTGTATAATAAGCTTAATATTTGTTTTCTGTTTCGGTTTAAACTTGTTTTATGAGTTTTTTTTTTGGGGGGTCACACCTGCAGTGCTCAGGGGCCACTCCTGACTCTACACTCAGAAATTGCCCCTGGCAGGCTCGGGGACCATATGGGATGCCAGGATTTGAACCACTGTCCTTCTGCATGTAAGGCAAACACCTTATCTCCATAGTATCTCTCCGATTCCTTAAATTATTTTATGGGCTTTTTTTACCTGTTTCAGTTTAAATTTAAAATAACATTAAAAGACCCATTAATTATAATTAATAATTAATAATAATTATAACAATTAAAAAGACTCATTTATTATTATTCTCTGACTCTTTATCTCTATTTAATTTCATATTTGTTGCCAGTGTATTTAGTCAATCTTTTAGAGATTGTTTTTCAATATTTAATACATATTTTAAGTTTCAAAAAAAGAAAGAAAAGATGGTTAAATAAGAAAGTAAAAGTATAAATAAAAATATAGACTTTACATGGTAGGGTTTGTTTGTTTGTTTTGCTACCTCTGATGGTGCTCAGAGACTACTCTTTGCTCTGTGCTCAGTAATAACTCCTGGTAAAGTCTGAGGGACAACATATGATGTGGAAAATTGAATCAGGATTGTCAGCATATTGGTAAGTTCTCTTACCCTAGTAAAAAATTTTAATGTTTAGTAGATGAAAAGAAGAGGCAAACCTAGATTACAGATCACAGAAGTGAAAAAATATCTGGCCAATTATTAATTGTATTTTGCAAAAATTTTCTTGTTTGATTTTAACTTTTATTTTGTCATGTTTGGGACCACATCCAGTGGTACCCTGGGCTTACTCCTGACTGTGTGCTCAGGAAATCACTTCTCAATGGACTATATGGGGTGTTGGAATTAGAACCTGAGTCAGCCATATTCAAGACAAGTACCCTACCTGCTGTACTATCTCTCCTGCTTAGGCATAAACTTAAAAATATCAGATTGAGCACATGATAAAAAGCCTAACACAAAACAGCATGTTTCTGAAAGAAAATATAGGTTATTTAAACTTTTTTTGCACGACTAGTACTTATCCACTAAGCTGTCTGACTGAGTTAGAGTAATGAATGGGTCATATGATATTATGGCAAAAAGAGGTACTGTAGAGGAACAAGAAAGGTCAAAATCAACTGAATACAAGAACTGGTTTATAGAACTGAGTTTACTGTGGCAATGTTATAGGGTATGTGCAAATAAGGGATGTTGAGATTGGGAGGAGTAAAGGGTTCAGGAGGCAATGGCAGAGTGAAAAGGAAACTCTTGGGATATGTATTCACTAAACTAAATTGATAGTATTATGAAGTTTTAAATAATAGTGAATAAAAAATAAAATAATGTCTACTATTTCTTGATAAAGACTTCAATTCAGTGCTCAGAGTATCTGGAGATCACTCCCTGGGAAAAATCCATGTTCAATTTTTCAGCCACCAATGCAGTGGTTCTTAGGTGTAATGAGTAGTCTTGGGTGTTCTTCAAGTCTAAACCTGTGGTGCTTGGGAGAGATACTGTCCTGGAAATTGAGTTTAGTACCTCTTCATTTAAATCTTGTGTTGTGTATTTAGTTCTTTGAGCTTTTTCTTCAGCACTTATTTAAACTGTATATTTTAGCTTTAAATTTACATGTAATGTGGAAACGAAGATTGCCCTTAATGAGATAGAATATTCAGTATGCAATAATATTGGACTGATCTTAGATATAATTAGAATAGTCAGTTAAATTTAAGGTGTGACAGAATAGATTCCCAAATTCAGTGATGTTGAATGGAGAAAGCTGTATGCTTGTTTTTATTTTAATATGCCATTTAGTCAGTAACTACAATGAAAAACGAATCATTCAATTGTTGGCATCTTGATTTTGATCTTAAGAGTAACTCAGCACCGGTGGTATGGTATAGTGGCGAACATAGCTGCCTTCCAAGTAATTGACCTGGGTTTGATACTCTGCCAACAGAGTATTTAAGTTTTTTGGGGCCAGAGTGGTGGTGCAAGTGGTAGGGCGCTTGTCTTGCATGTGCTAACCTAGGATGGACCATGGTTTGATCCCTGGCATCCCATATGGTCCTCCAAGCCAGGAGCAATTTCTGAGTGCATTGCTAGGAGTAACCTATCATCACTAGGTGTGGCCCAAACACACAGACACACAAATTTATTCAATAGATTCAATAATCATATTTATGTTATACTCTGTTGGGACTCTGGAAAGACATACTGACATAACTCAAGAAACTCATAGTTTAAAAGGAAAATGGACATTAAAAAGTACAAAGTGGTATGTCAAAAAGGATACATAATACAGAAGAGAAGGGAGGACATTTGAACTGGGATAAAGATTACTAGAAAGACAAAGATAAGAGAATGTATTGCCAATGTCTATTGACTGTAGCATTACCTTTTATTTGTTGGTTTTTAATTTGATTTCAAATTGTATGGTGCTATATTAAGAATTAATCATATTATTTCCTTTTCAAATATACAAGTTTATTGTATATTTTTAATTTTTTTCATTGAAACAGTTGTAATCTACAGGGTCATTCATAGTTGAATCTCAGATATACAATGAGTCAGTGCCCTTCCCACCAGTGTCAACCTCCCTCCATCAATGGTCCCAGAGTGTATCCTATACCACCAACCTTTGCCTCTGGCCCCATTAAGTTTAGATTTTAAAGTTTTGGTCCCTTGATTTTATTATCATTGACTTTGGCTTGGATATTTAGTTCTGTCCTTCAAATATACAATTTTAGAAGAAGTATTTAATGTATCTTAGAGCATTGGTTTCTAAACTATAAAAGTTGAGTAAATTGAAACTTACCTCAATGTGTGGGTCAAAGTTTATAATCTTCTATATGTTACATATAAGTTATATATACTATAAAGCCTGCTAGTAATGATGCTAGAAAATAATAATTTTTAAAACCCTGATAATTTAGCTTGAAAAAAGTAGTAAAAAGCATGTTAGAACAAGACTTTCTTACTTAAAGAGAAGAGGGCCAAAACAGTCTATAAAATAAGTGAGAAATAATAAGGATAAGGTAGTAGGCTGAAGTTCAGATTTCATTTATGATGGCTAAATTCAGATAACTAAGAATAGAAGGCCTTAAAAAGACTCAAGAGAATTCTTGAAACAACTAATGACTGTTACAACTGAATATTTTTAGGTATTAAGTGCAAATTATTCAGAAGCATATGGATCAAATTCTGTTCAAACAAAGCATGAGTTGAATGAAACATTACAGGGAAAGACACACGAAACAGGGTCCTACCGGATTAGGAAATCTCTTTTGTTTACTGTAGCAAAATTTTAGCTACTCTAACAAAGTAAGGTACTGATATGCTTCCAGGGGAAAGAACAGCAGATACAACCTCAGCACCAACTGTGAAAAATCCAAATGATGACAATTTAATGCAGTCTAGAATGCAAGACTTAACAAGCATTTTAAATTCAACTAGAAGATTAAATACAGGTTGCATTGTTATCAGCCCAGACTGTATTGCAGCTAAAATGAACATAAATCATAGCTCTATTTTTAGATTCTTTTAGATTTTTTCATAACTGGTAGCTGAATTAAGTGAAATCTCCAGGAAGTTCTTGACTGAGCAGGTACTAGAATCTATGTCATATACAGAATGTTCCAGTCAAGGCCAGATTCTGTAAAATGTTCTGATAAGATTTCAGCCAAGGCCTCTGACATCTAAGACCATATCTAAAATATTCGTTTTTCTGATTTCAGATTTTTTTCTGATTTCATTATTTTTCTGATTTTTTTTTATGGCTACACATGCTCAGGGATTACTCCTGGCTCTGCATTCATTATTACTCTTTATAGATCCTTGAGGACCATATGGTATACCTTAGATCAAATATGGGTCTACTATGTGCAAGGCAAATTTCCTACTCACTATACTAACTCTCCTGTCCTAGACCACACACTTTCTATGCTTCCACATTGCTACTTCTAAATTAATCAGACACACGTTTTACAAAAGTAGATCCCCACCCCCCTGTCTGTCTGTTTCTCTCTCATGCCATGAAGAGGAAGACTCCTGGGCCCTCTGCAGACTGGTTTGCATTATTTCCTATGATGAACTATGCTCCAGACCTACTTTCTTTGAGATAAGATTATGGTGTGTGGAGCATTACAGAAGTTAAATGTCCTCCAGTCCTCTCAGCATACTGTAAACCTCTGCTCTCACCAGGGCCCTCTTTTGTCATTTCCAAAAGGTGTTATGAAGAGTTTTGGATGTTTACTTCTATATTTTGCACATATATGAGTGTAGCACGTGGGTGTACATTTTTTAAAAAGGTTTTTATTTGTAAGAGCTCAAATGTACAAAAGAGTTGCAATAATTGAGAGAGAGGATAGTTGAAAGAGTTGAAGCACATGCTTTGTATGCTGGAGCTCCAGGTCTGATCCTCAGCACTGCATGATGACCTGAGTTCCACCATGGGTGACCTATGAGCACTATCAAATGTCACCCCAAAACAAACAAAAAGCATCAAGAATCATGGAAGCATTTTGTACCTAATTCATTACCAGTGTCATTTTATTCTCATTTACCTTATAATTTTTTCTCTTCAGTGACTATCCTTTCATGCATTCATGTATTTTTTGTTGGTAGCTTTTGTTTAAACCAATTTAGTGAATCATAAACATTGTGGACTGTTATAAGATTGACATAGTCTTTGTGGATTATGAATGGCTGTATTTCTCTCAATTTTGGAGACTGGAATCTGTGATCATAGTATCAGCAGATGTGGTGTCTGGTGAAGTACACTGGTGGAAATATATTTTTTCTGTATGTTAGAGAGTTCTCTCTGGTCTCTTTAATTAAGAGTACTCATCCCATTTTTAAAAGTTCTTACTTTGTAATCTACTACAAAAATTCCATCTTCAAAGCATCACATTAGATTTTAGAATACAGTATATGAATTGAGGAGGGTGTAATAACTTCATTTATAGAAACCCATAAGTATTTTAGTGTCTATCTGAAGAATAAGAAAACTCTGAAGTATAATATTGACTATTATAAATAATGCTGAAAAGAACATTAGAATATAGATATATCTTGGTTTATTGATTTTTTTGTAAATTAGCCAGAAGTCAAATTTCTAGGTCATAGGATAGTTTCATATATATTTATATAAATATATATATATGTGTGTGTGTGTGTGAACAAGTACGTCATTTTCCATATGTGCATATACCAGCAGTGCACAAGAGTTCAAATAAGTCCTTAACTCTGACAGCACCTATTATAATTCTTATTAAAATCTATTCTGAAAGGTCTGAGGTAATAGCTTCTAGTTTTGATTTTAATTTCCCCAATGACTGGTGTGGAACATCTCTTTGTAACTTTTTAATGAAGATGCCTGCCTATTCAGGTCCTTTGTACATATTTAAGTTGGTTTTACTTGAGTTATTAAAAATATATAAATTTTGTATATTAATTACTTATCACATGAATCACGTTTCAGGTTGTCTCTTCATTATGTTCCCTTTGCAATACAGAACAACAAAGGAAATAAAAAGAAAGTTTTAGTTTATTTCAGTCACACTGTATTTTTTTCTTTGGTTTATACTATTTAGGAATTCATATAAAAATAATTTCACACATTGCTAATTTTCCAAGAAAATTTTGCTGTAAAATTTAGTTCCCATGTTTGTCTTTAATATATCATGGTATAGGATAATCATCCAGTTTCATTATTCTGTATTAGATAACCAGTTTCCTCAATCTTATTACTTAAGAAACTCTTTTTCTCTTTATGTCTTTCTTGACATCTTTGTCAAAGATCAGGGAGCTTTAAATGTATGAATTAATTTTTGAATTCTCTATTCTGTCTCATTTGTACATGTCTTATTTTATGTCAGAATTATATTGTTTGATTACAAAAGCTTTATAGTATAATTTAAAATCAAAGTGTGATGTCTAAAGCATTTGTCTCGCTCAGAATTATTTTGGCTATGTAGAATTTTTTGTGTTTTCATATGAATTTTAGGACTTTTTAAATTACTTATCATAGCTACTGGAATTTTGTTAAAGATTATACTCAACCTATATATTTCTTTGGAAATAATATAAAGTGGATTTTATTATTATTTATTATATTTTATTTTAATAATTACACTTAACCTATAGATTTCTTTGGAAATAAGATAAAGTGGATTTTATTATTATTTATTTTTATTTTAATAATACTTTATTATTATTTCTTTGAAAATAATAACAGAGTGGACTTTTTATGCCTAATTCTTCATACAATTCCACTATTTAAAGACCTCTTATAATCTAAATTCTACACTTGGCCAAATTACTATGATGTAGAAATGCCACATGGAGCTTAGCAATATTTCAGCAGAATACTAATGAAACAGTATTACTGTGTATAAATAACTAAAAAGAATATAAATTAATACACACTTTTTATCCTTCATGGTGTGAAAGTAGTATAAGGACAAAGTCTACAATTAAAGAATTTTTAAACATATGATAAATCAAAGAGAAAATTGTCTTCACGATAAATGTCTAAACGATAAATCTACATGATAAATGTGTAGATATGTTTAAAATGTTTATGTAGACAGCTTGATCTCTGAAGGTTATTATTTTTAGGGCATTGGATTAAATCTCATCAGCTTGGAAGAGAAAATGTAGATTAAATGATTTGTTTGAAGAAAACATTAAATTTTAACATACATCACTTAATCCTTTATTTCTTTTTCCATGTTTCCTAAAAGTTCTCTCTTCATCTAACATCCAAAAAGGAGGTGTGGATATTTTGAAAAGGAAACTTCTTTACACTTAATGAATTTTGTCCATATAGGCTAATTGCCAAAACAGTTGGCCACTTTTGGGAGTAATTAGTCACTTGTCAATTGTTCTGAGGTTAGTCAATTTCAGTCACAATTATTTTACTCAGTTTTGCATTAATAAATAACCATGGCTTTTAAAATTATAGTTGAGAAAGATAAGGCTAGTAAGAAAAAATAGGAAGTTGGCAAATATTTTACATTCTTTCTTTCTTTCTTTCTTTCTTTCTTTCTTTCTTTCTTTCTTTCTTTCTTTCTTTCTTTCTTTCTT
>PVKC010049710.1:0-10687 GCA_004027635.1 Crocidura indochinensis
AAAAACATTAAAATTATTTTAATAACATTACAGTGTTTTAATAATAATGATGCAGCTGTTAATGACATGGAATGTTTTTAAGGAAGTAATCTTCAATTTATCATTTCCTATTTTAGTGGTATAATTTATAGAAATGAAACAAGGCTAATAAACCAGAAAAAATGGGAGGAAAGAAATAAGTTAAATAAATTGCTTCCTTTTGTAACAACAAGAAGTCATGATATCCATCATTTGGCCAGAAATATCATGTTGCTAAAGAGCTTATTTAATATTTGATTCTGTTCCAATATAACAGAAACAGAAGGCATCAAATTTCAACTTTTCATTTATTTAATGTTACATTTTAACCCCATAAATGTCTCACAAGATTGAAATATTAATGACATAAGTATCTAAGGAAATTTCATGTCACATAGAAAAGAAAGATATAGGTTCCGTGGTGAATGATAACTTATTGAACTATTTTGTCATTTCCATTTAGGTTATTAAAAAGTTAAATTTAAAACTTAAAGTGAGACAATTTGAAAGAAAGAGAATCTTAATTCTTGAAAATTATTTTTAATATTTAGCCAAGATAATATACAAAGTTATGTAAGGATAAATATAAATTCAGTTGTTTCCATCATATTATAATGTTTATATTTTACTACATTTAAATTATTATTTAAATTAAGTAAAGCAAAGGAAAAAGATACTCTTATCAATTTTTGGTGATGTAGAAAATTTTAGATATATATTCCTTATGGAAAAATAAACTTTTGTTTCCTAATTATATTATTTTCTCCAGGAATTCAATAGTCTATCAATAAAAGAGTAATTCAACTTCAATCAAATGAATTTATCTGTAAGTATCAATTACTAAAAGAGATAAATCAGTAACTCTTGGAAAGATATAAAATTAGGTTAGTTAAATAATTAAGACTAAAAATATCATTTATCCTTAACTTCATCATTCTTATTATGGTGTAACTAGAATATAGGGGTTAGGGTACATGCTCTGCATACTTTCAAACTTATTCCCAGCAACACATGGCCCTTAATCATAGCAGTATCACATCTTCAATGTCCCCACCCCTGAACAAACTAGAGATGACATATATATATGGACAAATATATATAACCATAGATATATATGCATTAGTGGATATAAATTCTCTGAACACATGAAATTATTACCTCTAGGAGGAGAGAATATGCTGATTCTACCAGAATTATAAATGACAACTTGATGCCTCTGCTTGTCCTAAAAAAGGAAGATGGATGACTTCCTACCAATAAGTGGATACATTATACCATATGTGAAGAATATATTTCAGAAAGTTAATAATTAATTTGATTTTTCATTAGATTGATGTTTTGAAATTAGAAAAAATAAGCTGTATACTACTAAAAATAGAGATAATGTGCATTTATCAAAAATGCCTAATTTAGGATACCACTAGAATAATATTTGACTATGTATCTAGAAATGTTTATGAACATATCAATGATCTTTTACTGAGAATAAAGAACACAGTTAAAACCTTAGAAACTATTTAAACTTAAAATTATTTTGCTAACTGCTAACATTTAATTTTTAATGAATTGATTGATAATATAAATTAGATATGTCTTTGGTGTTTGGACATAATTATATAAAATGTAGCATTTACAATTTTACAACTCCGTTTATTTTCAATCTTCTCTAAATCTGCAAATTTTTACGAGTTTGTGTTTCAAATATAAATATATGGATAGTTTGTTCAGTTCAGGGTTTTATAGTTGTATTTTTTAATAATTATCATAGATAATTTAGAAATATTATTTCTGTTATCAAATTTATTTTAATCAATTTTACTATAATATATAGCTTATTATGATTGTATAATGTTATATTATAAACATAATAAATAATTATTATTTTAATGTTCAAAGATGAAAATGATACATTATTATTTTAACAATGTTTTTAATATCTTGTGCTCCAAGATTATCCATGTTTCTCAATACAGGATCAATCACTTAAAAGGCAACACCAATAAGAAGATGCCTTCTCAAACATTAGATACTCTATATTGATCATCTCATAAGTCTTATTTTCATGATCCTATGTAAAATGAGTTACATTGAGAAAAAATGTATCATCCACATGCTAGAGTGAGTATATGTTTATTTTTTTCCATTTGTTTGTTCTGGGGTGACACTCAGCAGTCTCAGGGCTTAATTTTAGCTCTGTGCTCAGGTAAAACTTCTGGCAGTGTTTAAGGAACCTTAAGTGGTGTTAGGATTAGAAATGGAGTTAACTGCAAGCAAAGCAAAAATATCACCCCTATGTTAACTTTACAGTTCCAAATATAGGATTTTTACATTATAAATTAGAAAACATAGAATTTAATGTTTAGGTACTTATTGATAAGAAACATAAAATCCTCATATGCTGGGCTGGAGAGATAGAAAAATAGGCAGGTGTTTTCCTTGTATGTTACCAACGCAAGTTGGATTCCTGGATCACGTGTAATTTCCCAGGCCTGCCAGGAATAATTCCTGAGCACCACCAAGAATAGCTCAACCCCCCTAAAAAACTGTGGGGGTAAGAAAGTAAAGAATCTCATATTGAAAAATTACCCTTCCATAGATAAGAATTAGAGTATTATCTTAAATTTTACTAATTTTTATGTTTTAGTATTTAAAAATATTCCACTATATACACAGTGGAATATTATGAAGTTATCAGGAGAGATGAAGTCATAAAATTTTCCTACACATGGATGCACATGAATCTATTATGCTGAGTGAAATAAATCAGAGGGAGAGAGACACAGAATAGCATCACTCATCTATGGGTTTTAAGAAAAATAAAAGACATTTTTGTAATAATTCTCATCTCTATTGAGATGAGGGCTAGAAGGTTCAGCTCACGATATGAAGCTCACCACAGAGTGGTGAGTGCAATTAGAAAAATAACTACACTGACAACTCACATAACAATGTGAATGAATGAGGGAAGTAGACAGCCTGTCTCAAATACAGGCAGGGCTGGGCATAGGAAGGTGGGAGATTTGGGACATTGGTGATGGGAATGTTGCACTGTTGAAGGGGGGTGTCTTTATATGATTGAAACCCAACTACAAGCATGTTTGTAATCAAATTGTATAAATAAAGATATTAAATGAAAAATATACAGTTTAATGTAAAAGATACAATTTACATCAATTACACTATCTGTGTATAAATAGATGTTTCTGATGGCATATTTTAAAACTATAGGAGACTGGAGAGATAATACAGTGAGTAGGGCACTGCCTTAACACCAGGCTGATGCAGGAGTGCTCCCTGAACCAGGAGTAAGCCCTGAGCACAGCCAGGTTGGAATCAAAATCCACATTTACAAAAGACAAACAAACAAAAACAAAAAAAACCCACTAAAATTCTAATAAAGATCCATGATAGCACAAAATATTTCAAATGTTTTTGTATTTAGACTGTGTGCCATGCCTCTTGTATATAATACGAATGATTCAATTGCTTGCTTCAAGGTAATATCAGAGGACTACTGTGATGGTCATATTCTGTGAAATGGTTCCTTTTTATTATTTATTTTCAAAGAGGATGCTATAATCATTTTGTTCTTTTTTAGGTATATACTTTTTTTGCATTTTAACATCTTAATATTAGAATGTATCTTACAGTTGCTCATTAAAAGTGTTGAAGTTGTTTTTTTTTTTTCAGATATTGTTCTTTCTTCCATGAGTCTCCTGAAATTCCAGATTAGAAGGTATATTCTGATGTGTTTTTGGTTCCATGTTGGTGTGAACTCAGAAAGTAAACTTACATTTGTATCTCATTATGTTTCCCAGAGTGTTTTTCATCTCTTTCCATCACACATATTATGATTGAAATTGGGAAATTTTATGATACATTCTGTATGAAAATTTATTTCTCTTTTGTATTAACAATGAAATTTATGTTTCCCTATATGTTGATGAGCTAATCAATTAGATTGTCAGTCTGGGTAGTTACATTTTTCTTAGTGGTAAATTATTTGCACAAGTATAAGCAATGATATCTTAGATTTAATAAAACATAGTAATGAGTAAAGTGGAGTTTTTAAAATTGATATGATGACCTATCAGATTTTGAAACTTCTTTTGGGACTAACTCCTCAAATTTACATTAGATTTTCTTCATGTTCAGCACTATGCAATGTGGTTTAAAGTTTGGAAAAAGCTCAGTTGTCCAAGCACAGATGAAAGTCTGCAATTCACTGCAACCCGGATAGAATTTATGGTGTCATGTTAGGTTAGAGGGATAGGGACAAATAGAATGATTTCTATCATATTTAGACTTTAAAGAGGAATAACAAAAACAGGAATGATAAATGCTCATTACTATCATTCCCCAAAATTGAACCTTTGAAACTGAGTATAGCAACTGGATGGGATGTATTCGAAGGGAGATAGACACACTAGTAGAGGGATGAGAATAACAACTTATAGTGGTATCAGACCATTATGTGCTTAAATTTCTATTATTAACAGTATTGTAAATCACTGTGCCTAAATAGCACAAAGGTGTACCAAAGCACAAAACAGATTAATCTAGTCTCAAAATGCTAACATAATACTTCCAAAGGCTATTATGATGATACTGCCTCAGAGAATGCTTAAAATTTGAGAATTACTTTAATACAGAACCTGGCATTACTAAAGATCAGAGAGTTACAGTGATAAATAAGAAGACTAAAATCGGGGCTGGAGTGGTAGCACAGTGATAGGGCGTTTGAGTGCATGTGGCTGATCCAGGACGGATACAGGTTCAATCCCCAGAATCCCCTATGTCCCCCTATCCAGGAGCCATTTATGAGCTCAGAATCAGGAGTAACCCATGAGCGCTGCCGGATGTGCCCTTGCCCCCCAAAAGAAAAAAGACTAAAATCCATGAAAGCTTAACTGTGAAATAATAGAATTCACAACATTTATGTAGAACAGTCATGAGAACGATGATTTTTTAAATTGTATTTTATTTTATTGAAAACTTTGTCATTTATAAATCCTTTGATAGTTGGGTTTCAGACATATAATGATTCAGGGCCAATCCCACCAATCTCACCAGGGTCAATTTCCTGCAACTAAAGTTCTGTGAACATATCCCATACTACCCACTCTGCCCCTGCCTGCCAATGTAACAGGCCCATTTTAAGTTTAGATTGCTAATGTTTGAGTCTCCTGGTTCAATAGCATTGACTTGGATATTAAATGTTATTTAATTTTTAATTTTATTTTTGGTATTTGGGTCACACCAGATGATAATCAGCTCAGGCTATGCACTGAGCTATTACTCCTATTACTCCTAGGCTATTACTCCTGGCTATGCACTCAGAAATCATTCCTGGCTTGGAGGACCATATGGGACGCTGGGGGATCCAACCGCGGGATTGAAACACGGTCTGTCCTAGACTAGCACAGGTAAGCCTTACCGCTTGTGACACCGCTTTGGTTCATAGTTTTATCATTTTAATAGCACCAATGCACCTTAGACCACTTGGACCCTGGCCCCCATCCTTTCAGGTTTGTTTTTATCCTCCTGCACTCAATATCTTTCCTTCTTGTTGTACTCTGGGGCCAAGGGGGTTCGAGACCCCTCCCATTTCAACTATTACATTTCTTCATGAAACTGCATTCTAAATACCGCATATAAGTTATAGCATTCTGCCTTTATCCTTCTTCTGGCTTACTTCATTTACATAATATTTTCCAATTCATCCATGTTGTAGCAAATTGCATGGTTGCATCATTCCTTACAGCTATGTAGTATACCATTGTATATATGTACCATATCTAATATTAAGTAAAATTTAGTGGCATCAGTAAGCTAGAATTCAATGAATTAAATATAGAAAAAATAAAAATAAAGATGATATTCAATTGCTTCAAAAATTTTTGTGGCTTTTTATCTCTTCCTAATTATGCCCATCAGGAATAACTCATTTCTTATTTAAAAAAAAAAGAGAACAAAAGAAATTTAAAGAGATATTATCTCAGCCATTTATGCTTTTCTTGAATGTAGTAATACAGGCTCCAACTTTGTATACATTAGTTATTTGTGTGAAGGAGCACACATTGGAAATAACTGGAGGCTTCTCTTTAGCATATTATATATGAGGTGTGGGGAAAAAAAGACTTGCCAACACATCTGTATTTAGGGTTTTATACTAAAGGTTCCCTCAGGTAAATGGCCATCTGTGAGGGAGGAAAACATGCTGGATCAATGTAAGTGGAACTGGAACTTTCAAATGTTTCACCTACACCCGTTCCTTTAGTGCTGTCTCCACATGATAGGATCAGAGTGCTAAGTGAGTGTTAAAGGTTTCATTGAGAGTAGAATTCTTTCCACTTTATTTCTGAGCTATTTCATATTTAGTCTCTCTAAATTAAAACCTCAGAATATGTAAAATATAGAGTGCTAGATACTATGTTTCCCAGTACAGCTGGAACTTATCCTGAAGTGTACAATTTGACTTTGAGTTGTTTATCATCTTTTTTTGGTGCAAATATGTCATATATTTTTGTTTCCATGTGAGCATACATATTTTATTATATGTGAGAAGTGACATTAGAAAGACAACACATGTGACTTAACAGTTTGGGACCTGGAGTTTTGCCCATTTTACTTTCAAATATTGACATGACCTATTCGATTCCAAAATAATTCAGTGATTTCTAATGTTAGGCTCAGTCTAGGCATATGGAAATAACTGACTTTATTTCCAAACATTTAAAATTTACTATAACATATGATGGATATTTGTTATGCCAGGTCAAAAACAAGAGACAAGGAATAGAGAAACTTAAAGAAAAAAAAGTTTTACTATCTGAACTTCTTGGATTATTTTACCATTTCCTCCCATATATCACTATCATCTTTGAGAAATTTATATAAACACAGACATAGTAAAACAAGGCAGAATGGGTCCTTTTTATAGTATCTAATGCAATTGAATAATTATTCATGGTTTATTCACTTTTCTTTAGATATGGAATACTGTATTTCCATTTTGACCAACTTTTGCTACTCTAATTTCATAAAAAACACATCTCTAAAATCTGAAGCATATTCAAAAGTGATATATTCAATATTCAATATACATTTGGTTAGCTTTTTTAAAATATGTACACACATATAATTCTAGGACTTAGAATAATTTTTAAATATTAATTGACTATGAGGAAATAAATCCCATAAAATGTTTCAGTTGTATTATTTACACATAAGCTATAAATATTCAAATCTAATAGTGCATCACACAAAATTTGTGGAATATGGCATAATTATTTGATTCATTGATAATTTTCCTTAAGAGATTTTATACCTGATTATGATATGTTTATAAAAATGCCAGATTAAGATTATTTTTTTTTTTTGGCCACACCCGGTGACACTCAGCGGTTACTCCTAGCTATGCTGCTCAGACATTGCTTCTGGCTTGGGGAACCATGTGGAATGCTGTAAGATTAAACCTGGTCCATCTGAGTCTAGTGCGCCCAAGGCGCCTTACCACTGTGCCACTGCACCTGCCCCTAAGATCACTTTCTTAAAAAATAACATAGTATTTCGTTTATATCTCTATTGAAAAATAAAGACAATATTTATTTTATAGCTTGATTTTTTTTTTAGCAGCACTCAGGGGTTACTCCTGGATCTGCACTCAGAAATCTCACCTGGTGGCTCAGGGGATGATATGGGATGCTCAGAATTGAACCTCGGTTCATTTCAGGTTGGCAGTGAGCAAGGCGACCACCCTACCTCTATGCTATTGTCCCAAGCCCCTATTTTATAGCTTAAAACATATAAATCATTGACTAAATATATTTTATATTCATATTCTATAGATTTTAAAATAAGAATTATCAGAATAACTTGTTTCATATTAATAGGGATTTTAAAGTCTCATTGGAAACAAGCTTTCTTTTTTAGTTCATTATTCATTTTTATTCCAATTATTTTCATTATCTTTTTATAAAGTAGATATTTTCTTCAACACAATATTTTAAGATATCACTTGCTTTAATGGTGCTGATCATAAGTAAATATTTGTACATAAATTGCTTAGTGAAAGGCAATGGTGTTTCTTTGTTTACTTAAAGTATATAATTTAAATATTTTAAAAAATGCTAACAAAATACTACTTTGTACAAAAGAAAGACAAATATTGTTTTCTTCTACTCAGTGACACCATTTTTTCTTTAAATAATGAAAATAATAGCAGACAAAAAAATGCACGTGAAAAATGGTTGCAAGGATAATTTATCCAAAACAGAAACTTTCTCTTGGCTTTGTCATCCCTCAGGATATCTTTATGACTTTTGTAAATCAGAAATTAGTAATTATATCACCTAACAGAGGGGATCTAACTATTAGAGAGGTGGCTTCATTTTGTATTGAGCTGAGTTGCAATTTGTGTTTTGTACTTCTTTTTTTTTAACATTTCTGAAACAATATCCTACACACATTGGTAGATCAAATTAAATCATTATATATTTTAGAATAAATATGAAAGACAGCACAAAATTAATAGGACAATGATCAACTATCTATGTCACATTATTACTAACTTGCCATTTCAAACTAAGCATTTTGATAGTAGTGGTGTCATTGAAAGGAATCCCCAGCAGAGGGAAGCATAGCATCATTATTATTTTTGTGTTTGGTTAAAATGAAGTGCAATATAATACTATCATTATTTAAAGTACTTTTTTTTAAATTTCAGCATAGAATTAGCGAATTAAAATTAAATAACACTTACCAATTTCTAGAAAGCATAAAAAAAAGAATATCCTACTGTTAAATCACTTTGTGACTTCTGGATCATTTATTTTAATTGCATGTTCAATATGTTAGAATCTAGATTAATATTAGATTAATATTGACATGTTAGTGAATAATTTACAGGACTTAATTAGGACTACACTCTCATTTGACATAATATCTGTTTCCCTCTAGTCTCTGGTTGCTGCTAGATATGAAATCATGAATCTAAGCCTGGCTCCCTTTTATTCATCTAAGAAAATTTGTTTCAAATTTTAAGACTATAATACTTGAATTTATAATTTATAAAAATATAAAACAATTTTCATTTGCGTCATTTATAACTTCACTTCCTTACATTTTCCCTTGCAGTGCTTTGATTATTCTCAGAGAAATGTGTGTTCTGTTTGCCAGTATGTTTATTGGAATGGTTTGATTTTATCCTGCTGTGGGTTAGCCGCTGGAAAGACAAAAGTGTTGCAACTTACCATGGTGTTGTAAGTCTGAACAATGCGTCAGTGGGTCACCATTTCTTATATCTTGTCGTCTTGTACGTCTAAAAAGAGCAAGTTTAAAAATTACATCTCTAGGATATTTCTCATAATAATGAAGAAATAAAATTCAAAAACTCCATGAGCTACAAGAAGAAATGCACTTTATATTATATAAAAGATTTTCTGAAAGCTGATTACTATACCTACAGAGTCATATCTAAGGAGATAAAATGGAAGGATACAAATGTGCAGAGTATTTCAAAAGTATTTTAAAAATTTAGTAATAAAACTTTATAGAATCTGTAGCTGAATATCAATCAAGAAGAATGATGATGGAAGGGGGTTTGATTGTAACTGGGGACATTGGAGCAAGGAAGTGGACACTGGAAAAGGGATGGGTGCTCAAATATTATTTGACTGGAACTCAATCATGAACAACTTTGTAACTTTGCATTGCTCAGAGATTCAATTTAAAAAAAAATGGGGAAAACACAAATTATAGATATCATGAATTTATGTCTTATTAAATATTATTCCAATTTATAAAAAGTAATGTTGAATATTAAAAATCATTTGAAGTTTCTTCCTATTAATAATTTTCAAAGATATTTTCAATTTTAAAAATATTATAATTAGGCATTATGGTTTAGTTTAATTTCATTTTTAAGTGTTTTATTTGGTTGGCATAACAACCTTTTCTTAGATAAATTATTTCTTTGTATGATCACATAGTGCATGACTACAAATCAATTCACCTGTGAAATGAGTATAGGAGAAATACAAATAAATATTTATATTGGGAGCATAGCATTTTCTGTTGGAAATGGAAAAGAGGAAAAATAGTTATCAATAATAGTCAAATTTGCTTAAAAATTCAAAATCAAGTTCTATACGCTATCATTCAGATCTTCATATTAGTTATATGTCATTCTGCTCTCTCTATACTTTGCCAGTGACTGGCTGGAAAAGATAGGTTGGTTTTACCTACTGTGGTAAAAAGAAAAGTGTAATTTCATAAAGAAGCTAAAAGTGGAATTTGCTTATGTGGGCAAACTGAAGATTGGAGAAATGGGTCCAAAGTAGTATGCATTGATTTTAATGGTATAGCATTGATACAAAGTAAGTTACCCTTTTGGAAAAGAGATCTCACAAACTCCATTGAAAACTGAAAATATGGAATTTATTATTGTATTTATAAATTTAGAACTCCAAAGTATTTATAGATTTCTATTTGTAGAATTGATGAGACTACCAAACAGATGTTGCACATTTAATTATTGAGCCAACAAGAACATTTGTGAAATATGAACCACAAAGAATTTGGGAAGGGTTGCTTTTTTTTTCTTCCTTCCTTCTTTTCTTCCTTCTTCAATCCTTCCCTCCTTTTTTGTTTCTTCTTTCCTTCCTTT
>PVKC010049711.1:0-10688 GCA_004027635.1 Crocidura indochinensis
AGTAGGGTCCAATCACTGATCAGGGTAGGATCAGGGTGGGTCCAGAAAGCCACCCTAGAGTAGGGTCCAATCACTGATCAGGGTGGGTCCAGAAATGTTTATACATAGAAATTCCAAATCATGATAAGATTAGAAATGTTTACATATGCAACAAAACTGGAGACATCAGTGGCAGGAAGAGTATACTGGTAAAGGATGTTGTAACACTATATAACTGTAATTCAACCACCATTAACTATTTTTGTTTGTTTGTTTGTCTTTGTATCACAACCTGCAGTACTCAGGGGTTACTCCTGACTCTACTCAGAAATTACTCCTGGTAGACTTGGGGGATCATATAGGATACCGGGAATCGAACCACCATTAGTCCTGGATCGGCTGCATGCAAGGCAAACACCTTACAGCTATACTATCACTATGGCCCCCCCCCACCAACAACTTTGTAATTGTGAATCTCAGTGATTCCATTAAAAAACAACAGACATGGGACAGAGTGGTAGTACAATCTATAGGGAGTCTGCCTACCACGTGTTAACCTAGGACGGACCATGGTTCAATCCTCTGGTGTCCCGTATGGTCCTCCAAGCCAGAAGCAATTTCTGAGTTCATAGCCAGGGGTAACCTCTGAGCATCACTAGGTGTGGCCCCCCACCCAAAATATAAGAAAAAGAACACCAGACACTTCTTGGGAAAGAAAGAAATGAGATAGTACAGGGGTAAGATGCTTGCTTTGGACTCTAGTTTGATCTCTGGTACCCCATATAGTCCCTCAAGGACTGGGAGGAGTGATTCTTGAGTGCAGAGCCCCAAGCAAAGTTGGGGCACAGTCTGGTGTGGTGCATTTTGGCCCAGTGAGGTAAGCGCAGCAGAGCCCCAGGGAAATGGTGAGCAAGACAACAAAGCCCCTGGTGGGGTGTTCTGAATCCACTTCCTGAAAGAAGCAACATTGGGAACAGGTTCTGAAGATATAAATGTGCAGATGATTCAAGAAAAAATTTCCTCTGTCTGTTGTGCTAAAGAGGTGCCTTTCTAGAGCACAGGGCTCACCCTAGAGAAGGAATGAGAGGGTTGTATGCTCCCCTAAACGGGCTGCTTGCAGGGCACCAATGATATCATCTGCTGAGCAGAACAAACAGCCTCCAAACAGGATCAGATAGGGCTGTCGGCTTTCTATATCAGAATGATGTTAGCTTCATAGAAACTATTTGGGAGTGTTTCTGTTTCTTCAATTTTCTGGAAGAGCCTGAAAAGGATTGGCAGTAGGTCTTCTTTTGTTGTTGTTGTTGTTGTTTTTTGTTTGTTTGTTTCTGGGCCACACCCAGCGGTGCTCAGGGCTTACTCCTGGCTGTCTGCTCAAAAATAGCGCCTGGGGGACCATATGGGACACCGGGATTCGAACCAACCACCTTTGGTCCTGGATCAGCTGCTTGCAAAGCAAACGCCACTGTGCTATCTCTCTGGGCCCGGCAGTAGGTCTTCTTAAAAGATTTGAAAGCATTTGCTAGTGAATCCATCACGGCCTGGGCTTTTATTTTTGAGCAGCCTTTTGACTATCATTTCAAGTTCCCCAATAGTGAAAGGTCTATTCAGATATTCCAAATAATTTTGGTTCAACCTTGGGAGGATATAAGAGTCCAAGAATTTATCCATTTTTCCAGGTTCTCTTGTTTTTATTTTATTTTTGGGGGGGGG
This sequence comes from Crocidura indochinensis, assembly GCA_004027635.1. Classification (NCBI taxonomy): domain Eukaryota; kingdom Metazoa; phylum Chordata; class Mammalia; order Eulipotyphla; family Soricidae; genus Crocidura; species Crocidura indochinensis. The sequence goes on from PVKC010049711.1 coordinate 1,693, forward strand.
GTGTCACACCGGCAGCGCTCAGGGGTTACTCCAGGCTCTAAGCCAGCAATCGCTCCTGGCAGTCTCAGGGGACCATATGGAATGGTGGGATTTGAACCACTGTCCATCTGCATGCAAGGCAAATGTCTTACCTCCATGCTATCTCTCCGGGCCCAGTTCTCTTGTTTTGTGGCATAAAGCTTCTCAAAGTAATTTCTGATTGCCCTCTGAATTTCTACAGTATCTATAGTACTTCCCCCTTCTTCTAATTTGGTTTATTAAGTTTCTCTTTATTTCTTTCTTTGTAAGTCAGCTGGGGGTTCACTGATACTATTTTTTCAAATAACCAACTTTTGCTTTCATTGATTTTTTAAAATTATTTTTATTTAAACACCGTGATTACAAACATGATTGCAGTTGTATGATTACAGTCATGTAAAGAACATCCCCCTTCACCAGTGCAAGATTCCCACCACCAATTTCCCAGATCTACCTACTCCCCACCCCACCCACACCTGTACTCGAGACAGGTTTTCTACTTCCCGAATTCATTCACATTGTTATGGTAGTTCTCAGTGTAGTTATTTCTCTAACTGCACTCATCACTCTATGTGGTGAGCTTCATGTCATGAGCTGCACCTACCAGTCCTCATCTCTCTTGTCTCTGAGATACTGCTAAAAATGTCTTTCATTTTTCTTAAAACCCATAGGTAAGTGAAACTATTCTGTGTCTTTCTTTCTCCCTCTGACTTATTTCACTCAGCATAATAGATTCCATATATATCCATTTATAGGAAAATTTCATGACTTCATCTCTCCTGACGGCTGCATAGTATTCCATTGTTTGTTTGTTTTTTTTTGGCGGGGGGTTCTAGCACATTAATTTCTGCTCTGAGCATTGTTATTTCCTTCTATCTGCTTATTTTGTTTCATTTTGTTGACAATTTTCCAAATTTTGGAGTTCACACCAAGCGAATAATCCAGGGGTTATTCTTGACTTTGCTCTCAGAAATCACTCCTGGCAGGCTCAGGGGACCATAAGGGATGCCAAGGATCAAATTTGGGTCAGTCCCATGCAAGGCAAATGCCTTACTTGCTGTGCTGCTGCTCTGGCCTCAATCGTCCCATTTTTTTAAGCTGTAATATTAAGTTATTTATGTAGGCTCTTCCTTCTTTCCTTCCTTCCTTCATGATGAATGCTTGCAAAGGTATAAATTTTCCTCTTATACTTCTTTTGCTGTATCCCATAAATTCTGATAATTTGTATCTTTATTCTCATTTGTTTCCAGGAATCTTTTGATTTATTCTTGATTTCATCTCTAACTCACTGGCTGATTAGTAGTGAGCTATTTAATTTCCAGGTGTTAAAGTTTTTCTCTGTATCTGTAATTTACTTCTAATCAGTACATAATGATCTGAAATGGTAATTGATACAATTTCTATCCTTTTCATTTTATGGAGGTATGTTTTGTGGTCCAGCATGTAGTCTATCTTGGAGAATGTCCCAGTGCGTTGAAGAATGTGCTAGCCCCTTTTGGTATTTTGGTTTGGTTTGGTTTTGTTTTAGGGCCACACTGGTAGTGCTCAGTGGTTACTTCTGGCTCTGTGCTCAGAAATCTGTGCTCAGAAATGGGGTGACCTTATGGGATGCTGGGAACTGAACCTGGCTACAGGCAAGGCAACTGCCCTGCTGCTGTGCTATTGCTCCAGCCCTGTTTTTATTTCTTTGCCTAATAGATGGGCAAAAAGTTGTACTGTGTGGGGTGGTTGAAGCTCTATAGAAAAAAATCAGCATGATTCTGGCTGGAGGAACTGGAGACAGAATTTTTAGCAATAACCTATCTCATCTAGGTAACAACTGCCTTATCTCATTTAGTTTCAAAATGGACATTGGACATTGTGCCACAGGATATATAGATGTTTATTTGCTCTGGATGCCAGACAAACTAGAATGTTTCCTAAGATGGCTGGGTTAGCTGTATATGGGTGGATCCCAAACACAATGGTCCTCTCCAGGCCTGAGAATCGACGGACACTGTCCAACACAATATGATCATTCTGTAGGTTAGAGGCATCACCGATCAGCACTTTAAGCATCCTCATTTTCATCCTCAGTTCTCCGTAGAAAAAATCTCTTTCTTTTGTGGTGCTAAGAAGAACAGCAACATCCTTGGCAGAGTAGCCTCTTTCAAAGAGACTCTTGCAAGTTTGTGCCACATAGTTCACTGTATCCTTCAAGGTCAAGTTTGTTTCAGTTGTTAGAGTTCCCTGCACACCTTGAACCCATTCAACTTCTTGTAATATCTCTAAGGATCCCAAGGGAATGTTATCTGGAGGTTTTCTCCTGATTCTGTCAATTTCCTTTTGTAGAAATTTGGCTACTTGATCGGAATTTCGAACTACCTTAGTGAGTTCTTCTTTTGAATTCTGGACTAAGAAATCAGGGAGGCCACTATCTTTTGTATGACTAGTTTGAAAGTAGTCTAGAAAGATCCAGAGAATTCCTGGGCAGTTCTTATTTTTCTGAGTTATGGCTTTTGCTTTTGCATACCAGTCTCCATCTTCAATGCGAAAATTCTGAGCTTCATCCATAATGATGTGTTGAATATTTTCATAGTCATTATTCATGAATTTTTTCCGTGTCTCTGCACGGCAGATCTGTTTGTTACTGTAAAAGAAGAGAGATATTTAGGTTTCTGAAACAAATATTTTATCCATCATGTTCTTGTGAACATTATTGTAATCAGAGATTATTTTTGTTTGTTTGTTTTGGATCACACCTGGCAGTGCTCAGGGGTTACTCCTGGCTCTGTGCTCAGAAATCGCTCCTGGCAAGTTCAGGGGACCATAAGGGATGCAATGTTTTGAACCGGGACTTGTCCTGTGTACGTTGGGTGCAAGACAAACGCCTTACCACTGTGCTATTGCTCCGGCCCCTGTAATCAGAGATTATTTACCACCTAACTCTCAAGAAATAGAAACTAGGGTTGAAAGTGTTGGGAGTGAATTTAGTTTGAATCTCAGTAGTTGACTGATTGCTTACCCAACAAAGTTTCTCAGAGGTTGATTTTCACAAACATAGAGAATGTCATTTGGCTCACAGTGAAACACACTTCTGATCTTCTCAATGATCTTCAAGGCTATGATTGTCTTTCCTGTGCCAGGAAAGCCATGGATAAACAATTCTCTGTGCTTACGAAGGTTTTTTGAGATGAGCTCATATTGTTGGAGGGTGAGAAGATTTAAAACTTCACAACCGAGCTGATCACTCAAGAAAGATCTGAAGCCAAGCATGACAACCACGAGAGATTGTAATAGTGCTTCCATTTGACAGGTGTCTACAAGATTATAGGACTTGGGATAATCAATTGTAGAACTCAAACACCTCAAGGATTGAACATTGCTCTCAGGACACAGATGGAGGAGTTTGGGTATGACAGTTAGCCTCTCAGTGTAGCCCCCCATGTTTACCAGCTTCTGCTTCAAAGTGAAGGCAGTTTGGGTGCAGTAGGACCATCCATCTACATCCTGTTCTCCCAGAATAGTGTAGAGAATAGGGGGACTGTTCTGTGCTATCAGCAGGGCATCACAGAGGACTCTTTTGTTTTCTTGTAAGCTCAAGTCCACAGCCCAGCTTCTAGAAAGAATTAAAACTCCCTGGGAGAAAGGATGTAGTTGATTATTCATTAATTCTTGCAGTCCTTCATGCTCTGAGCATAGCTCTGTCCAGAGGGATGCTGGAGTGGGCAACAGAGAATCTGGTTTCACTAAAAAGGAAAATATGGAAATATTTTAAAATATTGTTCGTACTCTTGTGTAAAATGGCATATATTACTTTAAAAAGTAATGGCTACCTTCTTTCTTAAATATTTAATTCCAGAGAATTTACTTCTAGTTTACATCTCTTATTCCAAACCCAACAAATTTCAAGATATGAATACAATCAAGCTGTTTCATAGCTCATGGAGTAGAGTTTAACCTACATGGAGTTTGTCAAGACTGAGAAAATGAGGGAGGCCAGCTCTTGCCAGGTATGGGGTTTGGGGAGGTCCCAGGACTTAGGACTTCTCCCTAGCTTAGGAGGTGCTGGGAGGCTTGGCAGGCCCCCAGCGGTCCCCCAATTTCTCCCCTGGCCTCCAGGCCTTCCCTAGGTGCCAGCCCACGTGGACTCTATAGTGGTCCTCTAGCTTCCCCCCCCTCCCTATACTAGTGGGGAGGTGCATGGGGAAGAGGGCGGACTAATGCATCACTGGTTTTTGTTGGGACAGTCACTGACAATTTTTTCTCATTGGTTTCCATTTTAAAAACCGCGCGGGGGCTAGTGCACCGGTGTGTACAGTATATATTGATAGTATTGTATGTATACATTTTATATATGCAAAATAGCCATCTTATATTGTGACCTTGACACTGCCCTACAAAGCTCATCCTAGTCCTTACTGCCTTAGTTCCAACCATTATTTCCCCTCATTTACCTATTTTGCCTTCAATACCGTACAGTTCAATCACAGACCAAAATCTTTTTTTGTTTTGTTTTGTTTTGTTCTTGTTTTTGGGACACACCCGGTGACGCGCAGGGGTTACTCCTGGCTATGCGCTCAGAAGTCGCTCCTGGCTTGGGGGACCATATGGGACACCGGGGGATCGAACCTCGTTTTGTCCAAGGCTAGCGCAGGCAAGGCAGGCACCTTACCTCTAGCGCCACCGCCCAGCCCCAGACCAAAATCTTTCATTGAATTTAACACCCCATCCAACTATTCAAAATTTCCCCTCTATTCATCTGTTTTCTCTGTCCTTCTCTTTGTTTTTTGTTAATTAATGAAGTCTGTAGAAGTGTCCCTCCATTTAAAGTTTATGTTAGAACCAAGTCAAGGGGATTGTTGGACTTGTACTAGTGTCCCCATAGGCACCAAACATGCCAAGTGGCATTGTTTTTCCTTTGCATAGGAACATTAAAATGGGAAATTATATACAAACACGTTCTTATCTAATAGAGATGGAAACACAAATCTTGTAAAGCATTGGGACCTTACACCCTGAACATTGTCGTAAAGACCTGACTCAGGCCTCAGAAAAATGGGCATTGTCCAGTTACCCCTGAACCAGGGATGCCATCTACAAAACAACCATGGTTATGTACTACGTCACCTGAAAGTAATCCTCTACCAGGGAAGACTCTACCACTGCTCTGGCATAGACCTATTCAACAGAGACTTCCTATTAACACCCAGAGGACTTAACAACAATAACGACCTGCTTTCAGGACTGAGCTCTTTGCATCACTCTCTAATTATAAGTGAAACTAAAGGATGCTCCACATTATCCTGACTTTGATGTAGGATATGGACATATTCCAAGAACCTTAGCTACAAAAACCTGACACCAACAACAGTGACTATGTGAAAAATGAAAGTGTATTGCACTACAGACAATGACTTGGGTTGGACAACCTAGTATGCCTGGATCCTTGAGTTGGTCTTATGCCAGAAAACTTCAGGGGTAAGGACTCCTTATTTAGGTCAAGGCCTTTCCTTTCCATGTCCCCTATATTTTGTTTGGTGTATGCAAACAATTGTCACACTAACACCGTCTTTGCTGTGCTCCTTTGACTCATCCTTAATAAAATAATGTATTATGATCAACTGTATCAACAATACTAAAGCCTTTATGTTAAAGGAGTTACATAAATTTCGTAGCTTTAGACTGCTTTGTGTACTACTAAGAAATGTTATAATGTACTACATTCTGGGATCTTGAGGGACAAAGTAAATGTACATGTGTTTTGTTTTATTTTTCTTAATATTTTTTGGCTGAAAATTCAAAATTAAGGTGTCAGCAAGAAGATTTCTTTTGGGAATTCTGTTTATGGGTGATTGCCTTCCCACTGTAACTTCACCTTGTCCTTTCTTTGCATCTTTGTCTTCAAATAAAAATAAAAAGAAAGAAAAATAAATAAATAAATAAATAAAACTGAGAGTAACTAGTGAGAATACTAAAAAGAAAAAAAGATTGAGGAAATGAAAAATGATCCAGACCCTGTATCTTATATGATTTTTTTGTTTGTTTGTCTGTTTGCTTTGTTTTGGGTCCATAGCCGAAAGTGCTCAGATATTACTTCTGACTCTGCTCTCAGGAATTATACCTGGAGGTACTTAGGGGACCATATGGAATACAAAGGTTTGAGCTAGGGTCAGTCCTATGCAAGAAAAATGTCCTACTCCACTGTACTATATTGCTCTAGTTCCCTATTTTTCTTATTGAGCGATATAAAAGTTTTTATATTAATGACTACAAAGTACTTAGAAAAGTAAAGAATATATTTTAAAAAGGATACAAACTATACATTAACAATAATTAATTAGTTGCTAATTAGTTATGATCATAATCAATAATTTTTAATAATTAATCATAATAAACAGTAATGACTTGGGCATATTTGAGGCTTTATGTCATATTCTTTTGTTAAAACTTGCATTTAATAGGGCCAATGTATAAAGCTAAACGGTCCTTTCACTCCTTGAAAATATAGGTTTCCTTTTCTGGTATGTTTTCTTTTTTCGTGGCAATTCCTAGCCAAAATCCCAGTTAGGAATGTTAGTGAGTGGGAAAGTTAAATAACATTGTGATTGATCTTAAATGCCTACTTTGTGTGAACTCAGGCTCAATCCTCGAATCAGTGATATAACAGGTTACACCTTATTTTATCTAAAACAAAGATCATGGGGCCGGGCGGTGGTGCTGGAGGTAAGGTGCCTGCGTTGCCTGCGCTAGCCTAGGATGAACCGCGGTTCGATCCCCCGGTTCCCCATATGGTCCCCCAAGCCAGGAGCGACTTCTGAGCACATAGCCAGGAGTAACCCCTGAGCGTTTTTGGGTGTGGCCAAAAACCAAAAAAAAAAAAAAAAAAAGAATAAAGATCATCCTTGGTTCCTTTGTATGTTTGTTTACAACTTGGATTTACCTCAAAACAAAGATTGTTTTACTTGTAAATATGAGTTGGACTGGCTTAGGATAGCCTGAAATATCTGTTCTTTTTTTTTCTTTTTTTTTGGTCACACCTGGCAGCACTTCTGGCAGGCTTGGGGAACCATATGGGATGCTGGGATTCAAACCACCATCCTTCTGCATGCAAGGCAAACACCTTACCCCATGCTATTTCTCCGGCCTCAGCTATCTGTTCTTATACTGTCCTCCTTACTGCCCCACCCAGGGATGGTCTCTGTACTCAATAAAAAAAGGGTAGTTCTGGCAGGCAGTGTGAGAGAGATATCAAGTAGAAGACTGCCAGACTACATTATTTCACCCTTAGCCTAGTATGGATTATTTCATGTGTGACCCTGCTTTAGACTCATTCACCTGGGCTTGGAGATATGATGTGTGGGTTGTTTTTTTTTTTTTTATAGTGAAGCCTCTCAGCTAGGCTCGTGAAGAGAAATTACTTTGTTAAGGCTGGAATTAGATAATACAATGGTAGGGCACTTGCCTTAGATGCAACCACCTAGGGTTCAACTCTAAGCATCCTATGTGGTTCCCAAGCCCTGCTAGTATTGCTTCCTGATCACAGAGCCAAGAGTAAGCTCTGTGTATGGTTCAGTGTGACCCAAAAAAGAAATTACCTTTTTTAATCTCTTTTTTAAAAATAACTTCTCTCCATTTAATCTAATGACTTCCATAATTAACTATCTCATCCACACCTGTGGTGTCTGCCCCCATCTAGTGCTTTCTCTCTAGTTGTAGATCAGTGAGTTGTTTACAAAGCCTAAGAAGTTTGTTGAAATGCATAGATCTAACTCCCATGCCTGAAATTACAATCTGGTAAATTGGAGGCAGTTCATCTGCACGATTAACTCCTGCCTGTGGTATTTCTGATTACCAATCAGATTTGGTGATATGTCTCAGGGTTCCCAATACCTCTCCCCAAGAGAATGGCACCCTTGTGACTGTATACAACAGGATGTACAGAATGCAATCTTCCACAGATTGCTTTTAACCAGGGGCATTAGTTTATTTCTTTCTCTCCTGAGCTTTAGGTAAACATTGGTACTCAGTACCTGGAAATAAGTGTTGTTGTAGATCCTCTTTATGTTCCAAGCCTTTCTTAGTATACACTGGTCTGCAAGTTGGAGAGCTTTCAGAAATATTCAGTTGAGATTCAAAGTCTTCAGACAGCTCTGAAAGAAAGTCATGTCACCTATATGATTTCACCCTCTCTGAAGAAATCATCCATACAAGTAGGTGTCTGATGTTTTATTTAGTATGGTTTAATTCAGGTATAATTCAAGACACAAAGGAAGACAAATCTCAAATGTACTGGCTCTTGTCTCCAAGAATAAATCTCTTTTTTTTTTCTTTTGGTTTTTGGGCCACACCCGGTGACGCTCAGGGGTTACTCCTGGCTATTCGCTCAGAAGTCGCTCCTGGCAGGCATGGGGGACCATATGGGGAACCGGGGGATCGAACCGTGGTCCGTCCTAGGTTAGCGCAGGCACCTTATCTCCAGCGCCACCGCCCGGCCCCTCCAAGAATAAATCTCATGCTAAACTGTAGTGCCAAGTTAAAATTATCCTGAGGTTCCAGCAGATTCCAATTAGATGAGTTTATCAAGCTGTATAGTCAGTCAAGAAAATTACTTCAAAATTTTTGTTTTCTTTCCTTTTATTTTTGTTTTTTAGTTTGTTTATTTTGGGGGGCACACCCAGTAGCGCTCAGTGTTTACTCCTGGCTATGTGCTCACAAATCGCTCCTGGCTTGGGGGACCATATGGAACACCAGGGGATCGAACTGAGGTCCGTCCTAGACTGACACATGCAAGACAGACGCCTTATCACTTGTGCCACCACTCTGGCCCCTTCTTTCCTTTTCCTTTTATGGGAAATCACATCTATATAAAATCAGGCTTAGATCTCTCTCTCTCATTCAATGAAATATAATGTGCACAAGGTATCTATATTTAGAGTGAGCAAATTTCAGTGTGTATGAAGAGTTCAAAGTAATAAAACTAAGGTTAAGAAAAGAAT
>PVKC010049712.1:0-10710 GCA_004027635.1 Crocidura indochinensis
ATATTTCATCTTTTCTCTTTTGACATAATATGAATTTTTCTTTCTTTTTAAGTATAATTTTTATTTTGATTGTATTGGCTTACATATTGTTGACAGTAATATTATAGGTACATATTTACATAAAATCAAGGGGGTTCCCATCACTGATTTGTCCTCCCCACACCTCCATGTTGGTCCTACCTCCCATATCCTCCTCCCCGCAACCCCAGGGCTGATAGCATATGTGGTCCCCTCTGTACCCAGCTTACTACCTAGTAGTCTTGGTCTTGGTGCCTCCCTTATTCCCCCCTCTAACTGGGAGGCAGGACTAGATAGTTCAAGTTATGTGGTTTTGTTTGAAGAAGAGAAAAGTAGTAAACTGGGGTAAAAGTCTAATATGCCGAAAATGGGCAGAATCCTTTTAGAGGCTCTCATCGTAGGTTTGAGAGACGAAGGAGAAAAAGAAGGTGAAATACCCCAACAGTACAAAAAGAAGTGTCAAATATTGAGGGTTTGGGGCCATAGAGGGCAGAATAATAATAAACTCAGGGATTATCCTTGGCTCTGCACTCAGGAATTAATCCTGTTGGTACTCAAGGGACCATATGGATTACTGGGGATTGAACCCAGCTCAGAAGCATGCAAGGCATGTATCTCTGTACTACTGCTTTAACCTCTAAATTATTTAATTTTTTACAATAAATATGTGGTTATTTTCGCATAACTCACATTTCCATTTTAGAAATTTAACTTTTTGTTTAAAGAAATGTAAAAAGAGGGGGCCGGGCGGTGGCGCTGGAGGAAAGGTGCCTATGTTAACCTAGGACGGACCGTGGTTCGATCCCCCGGTTCCCCATATGGTCCCCCGTGCATGCCAGGAGCGACTTCTGAGCGAATAGCCAGGAGTAACCCCTGAGTGTCACCGGGTGTGGCCCAAAAACCAAAAAACAAAGAAATGTAAAAAGAAAAGGAGAACTACCATTTGCAGCTATAATGAACTTGGGCATTTTTAGTCTTAAAGTTAGTGTCAAAGAGAACATCGATGTTCTCAAGATAAATAGCAAAAGCAGATCATAAAGCTGATCAAAAAAAAAAAATTTCATGCCCCAGTTTAGGATTTTCAGAGAAAGTGACAACAGGTAATGGAAGCTCCTGACTCCATCTAGGTCATCATGAAGGTTGTGGACATAAGAGCTCCATACAAGAATAAAACCACGTGGAGGAGGTAAAGATAAACACTTTATCACACATTCTTGAACCTCAGTCTGGTATTTGACATGATCAGTTCCTGGGAGAGCTCAAGTTTGTCATCAATTGAATCAAATTAGATTCTTCCTTTGTAAGTGGACAAAGATCAGTTTTCAATCTTCTGTTTGTCAAAGCCTTCTTAGAAAGACTATATATATTTATATAAATATATGTATTTATATATATTTGCTATCACAAGCACCTCAAAGCTATGCATATTCAAACAGACCCTTTCTTTGGTACCCCAAACTTTTTACTTTCTGGGGGAGATGCACTACAAGATGAGTGATGGGGAGATGGGAGGTGGAGAAATGGGTGAGAGGAATTTTTTCCTTTTCAAGTGGAAAGGCAATTATAAAAAGGCAGATTATTAGGAGGAAATACAGCAAGCCCTTACCATTATTGATAGATTCTTAGAAATTGAACTTCTAAGTAAAATAATGTACAATAAAAATCATGTCCTCAGGCCCGGAGCAATAGCTCAGGGGCATTTGCCTTGCAAGCATCGGATCCAGGACCTAAGGTGGTTGGTTCAAATCCCTGTGTCCCATATGGTCCCCTGTGCCTGCCAGGAGCTATTTCTGAGCAGATAGCCAGGAGTAACCCCTGAGCACAGCCAGGTGCAACCCAAAAAACAAAAAACAAAACAAAAAAAATCATGTCCTCAAATGCCATCCTTTCATGCAATTCATAAGCTGGTATTGACTTTTCTCATCAATATCATAATAAAAGGTTCAAAATAAAACATCAAATGTAAAATCATAATGAAATATAAATATATTAAATAGATTTTATATGATGTATACATGCATATATACACACAAAGGAAGATGGTCATCTGGAAAATTGATTAACTTGAAGCGACCTATATCCTTATGTCTCCTAGAAACTCTTACATACAATCAAATGTATATGTACCCAATTTTAGGACCATTGCTTTAGTCCATCTCAATTATTTACAGTTATGGAAATAAGAGACCAATGCAGTGGCTAAGCCAACACTGGGTCTTTCGACATGTTGAACAATAGCATTTCAGCTACATAAACCTTTTCCTTCTCTGATGCTTATTTTTTCTCATCGCAGAATGAGGATAGACTACCTTATTTCCATGCTAGATAACTTTTCTTTGGCACTTGAGGTCCATTTTCCAAACTTTTCTCTCACCGTTATTTTTTTAATGTTTTCTCATGATTAGATTCAGTTTGTGCATTTTTAGGAAAGAATATAAAGGAAGTTGCATTATCATTCTCACTGGTGAAACGGAGTTTGATCATGGGACATACTGTGCTGATCACACTTCTCTATAAACTTACCATGGATCCCTTGAAAAGAAAGTTTTTCTTGTGAGAAGCTTAGAAAAGGGCTTAAAACGTAGAGTACTTTCCTTGTGTCTTTTGGGCCTTAAGTTGGACCCTGGCACGTCTCCACAATACTGATGGAAATCCCAGAAATCCAACCAAGTATGTGAGTCCCAGAAATCAAGAATCACCCTAACCAAATCAATGACTCCCAGATATCAGGAAGGGAATGACAGGAAGAGAAGGGGAGGGAGGAGGAAACTGTCTTTACTTTTCTTAATGAAGACAATCTATATTTTATGAATCTTGTCCATCTCCAGAATTAGCTTTAAGCTTTTTTTTCCCATTTTGAATGGTTTTAATTAATTATTTTGGCTCACAATACTATTTCTCTTGGGCATAATCCCAACACAAAGGTTTTAAGCTATTTTTCCCATTTTGAGTGGTTTTAATTAATCATTTTGGTTCACGATACTATTTCTCTTGGGCATAATCCCATCACCACAATATTCTTATCTTTATAACTCTTGCTGTCTGTTAGTGATTCATATATTTTTCATATCTTTGCCTTGCAGAACTTTCTATTTCTATCACTAATTCTAAATTAATTTTAAAATCTCACTTTTCACTGGGATATAATGAAAATAAAAGACATTTTGGGGATGATTTCCAAAGACAATACAGATGAAAATCAGGAGAACTATTCGATGGTAAGTAGCTTGCCACAAAGAGCAGAGAATGCTGTTAGAGTAGAGAAGGTATTCTATAAAAAGGACATTCATGGCACCCCTTCATTTGCAGTAGTTCAAACCACATATCACAGAAAAGAAAAAGAGAGATGGAGCAGAGAAAGAGAGAGAGAACTAAAATGCCTGCCCCAAAGACAGGCAGGAGAGTGTGGGTGAGAGGGAAGAGGACATCAGGAAGGGTGAGAGGGAAACTGTTAACATTGGAGGGAAATGTGCACTGGTGAAGGTTGTTATTCATTATATGACTGTAACTCAATCATGAACAACTTTATCTGTAAAAAAAAAAACTGTAGTATGAACATTGTAACTGTGGTGCTTAAATCAAAAATAAATAAAACTAAAAAAAAAAAAAAGTAAGAATAGAGTTTCCATATGATCCAGTGACTCCACTTCTTGTTATTTATCACAAAACCATTCATTAAAAACATATTCACACCTTTTTTTAATGAAATCAATTAAGACAATAGCTTAGGATATGGAATCAACCCAGAAGCCCAATAGCAGAGGAATAGATAAAGAAGGTGTGGTATTTATACATAAAGGAAAACTATGCAGTGGAAAAGAAAAATGAAATCATGTAGCTTACTGAAAGGATACAACTGAAAGATATGTTGAAGTAAATCACAGGAGAAAAGAAAAATACTGACTGTTCTAACTAAGTCATAGTATATAGAATAACATGACAAGGGACTGGAAGATATCAATAGAGGAAAACTTTTGGGCCTCAGTCTGCAGAAATAAAAAGGCCATTCAGGGGCCCGGCGGTGGCGCTGCAGGTAAGATACCTGCGCTAACCTAGGTCAGACCGCGGTTCGATTCCCCGGTTCCCCATATGGTCCCCCCGTGCCTGCCAGGAGTGACTTCTGAGCGAGTAGCCAGGAGTAACCCCTGAGCGTCACCGGGTGTGGCCCAAAAAAAAAAAAAAAAAATCCTGGTGTCCCATACGGCCTCACCGTGCCTGCCAGAAGCTATTTCTAAGCAGACAGCCAGGAGTAACCTCTGAGCACCACCGGGTGTGGCCCAAAAACCAAAAACAAACAAACAAAAAGGCCATTCAGAAGAAGTGAAATAGAGAATTAAATAGGAAAGGTGATCTCTAGGTAACTTAGAAGCAAGGTGCTCAGGGATTGCTCCTAGCTCTGAATTCAAGGCTCAGAGAACCATATGGGGCACTGAGCATCAAATCCAGGTTGACACCATGCATGACAAGTGCCTTATTAGCTATTCTGTCTCTCCTGCCCAAGAATGAGAGATAAATTTAAAAAACAATATCATATACAATTGTGCCTCATAAAAATGAAGTACCTAGAAGAATAAGAATTCTCTTGGGCATATCAGGGGTGTAGAAACAAGATATCTGTGTACAAATGAATCATAAAGCCATAAAGTCTGGTTTCTCTTCCTGGAATCCCATCTGATCACTTTCTTTCTTTTGGGCAGGAAAGGGAACAAGAATTAGGCCATATTAACAGTACTCAGGGTTTATTCCTGATTCGGAGCTCAAGGATCATTTCTGGAGGTGATATGAGGACCATATGTGATGCCAGAAATTAAACCCAGGTTGACTGCAAGCAATGTAAGCATCCAACACACTGCCATGACTCTGATGCTGTCTCGCTGTTTTAAGAACCTCCAAATAGTTTCCACCTCACATTCACATCCACACAGCTGTACCATTTTATGTTCCTACAGCAATGTACAAGGATTCTACTTTCTCCACCTCCTAAAAGAACACAACACATGTTGTGTTCACTATTTTTCTTTCTATAATATAGTCACTTGTAGGTATCAAGTGATATCTCACTGCTCTTTTGATTTGCTTCTTATGACTAATAATTTTAGCATCTTTTTGTGGGATTATTATATAGTCTGAGAGTATTTTTCATATAGTTTCTGTTGTTGTAGATATGCTTTTACACTATGTTTTTCATCCAATTCATGTTGGAAGTCAGTTCTTATTATTTTTGTACGGACTTGGTACTTATAAGAATATTAGCATAAGTAGTAGAGTTTTCTCCACATTAAGCACAGTTAAACCTTCAACCTGAAGGAGCTACATCTTCATTGCACACTTGGGAAGCCCAGGACATGAATGAGTCTTTGAGCCCATATGATGAGTGGCACATGGTTTGCTGAATATAGAAAAACAGATGCTCTTTGGTTTAGGGAAAACAACAGGCCTTTGCAAATGGGTCTTGCAAGATGAGGTTTGCTGATAAATGGATGGAACTGGAGAGTATCATGCTGAATGAAATAATTCAAAGGGTGAGGGGCATACATAATGATCAGACTCATTTTTAGGATATAAAGAAACATAGCAGAAGAATAACTAATGTGCAAAGACTATAGAAAAGAACAGAAGAACTAGTCCTTGTCACAGTGTGGAGAGGAGGGTTAGGATAGGAAAGGGGTGACAATGATAATAATAGAGGGAAGTGGTTGTTCTGAATGAAAACTGGGTGCCTAAAAGGAGAAAATGAAAAGTGTCTTTCAGAAAGGAAGGACTGGAGGGAAGGGATGGAAGAAAATCTAGGGGTATTAATGGAGGGAAGTGAACACTGGTGAAGGGATGGGTGTTTGACCATTGTGAGACTAAAGTCCAATCATGAATAACTTGGTGTTTCATGGTGATTCAATGAGTTTAAGAAAATTATATAAAAATGAACAGTGACACAACAAGATAGAATATTTGCCTGAAAGACACCATTCACACCCTTATTCTCAATTTCTGGCCTGGTCAGCAAAGGACACAGAAACTCAGAAGGTAAACACCCACACAGAATATAAATGGGATACTCCATAGAACAGAGAGAATGCAGGGTGAAAGAACTCAGAGTCCCTAACTGATGCCTATCTTTAGGTTTCTGGAATGCAGTGAAGCCTGTACCTTCTTAGGAAACATAGAGAGACTTTGTTTAATGTTTAAATTTTTGTTTAAATTAAGAATTATTTATAAAAATAAATAAATAAAAATTTAAAAAAAGAATTATTTATGTTGCCAGATTAATAGCACAGCAGGTAGAGCATTTGCCTTGCATGCAGTATACTGGGGACAACCCCGGTTTGATCCCTAGCATCCCATATCGTCCTCCAAGCCTGCCAGGAACAATTTTAAGCACAGAGCCAGGAGTAACCCCTGAGCACCACCAGGTGTTCCCACCCAAAAAAAAGACGACTGAAAAAAAAGACGACATATAGACGACTGAAAGGTGTATTTTAAAATGCTCTTCATAATTTATCATCAGGAAAGTGCAAATGAAAATAAAAATGAAATATCATCTCACACCAGAGAGATTGGCACATCAAAAAGAACGAAGACAATTGGTGTTGGCGTTTTGGGGAGTGGAGAACATGTTCATTCATTGCTGGTGCCAATGTCAACTGATCTAGCTTTTTGGGGGGAAAATAAATATATATTATATATATTCCTTAAGAAACTAAGAATTGAGCTTCCATATGATACAATTCCTTCTTGGCATCTATGCCAAAGGCCCAGGAACTCTTCAGAAAAGACATTTGCTTTTCTATGTTCATTGCAATGCTATTCATAAACAAAATCTGGAAAAGACCCAAGTACCCAAGAACAGATGACTGAATAAAGAAACTATGGTGTATATATACACAATGGAATACTACTCAGTTATATGAAAAAAAATGAAAGCATGAAGTTTGCTACTACATGGATGGACTGAAGAGCAACAAGTGGAGTGAAGTTAGTCAGAAGGAGAGGTACAGGCATAGAATGAATTTTCTCTTATATGGGATATAAAGAAACATGCCCAAAGGCAACATAAATGAACCAGTTTTCAATAAGAAGCTTACTTACTACATGGCAGGTATGGAGTGGGGGATGGGAGGGGACATCAAGAAGGTGAAGAAGGGGCCAGAGTGGTGGTGCTAGAGGTAAGGCATCTGCCTTGCAAGCAGTAGCCTAGGATGGACCACTGTTCTATCCCCGGGCGTCTCATATGGTCCCCCAAACCAGGAGCGATTTCTGAGTGCATAGCCTGAGCGTCAACAGGTGTGGCCCAAAAACAAAAACAAAAACAAAAAAATAAAAATGAAAGTGAGGAAAGTCATGGCACTATATTCTGTTATGCTGAAATCTGGTACTAGAAACCAGGTTGCCTAAAAAGCAATTGTTTTAAAGATATACTAATTTTGTGAATATTTATTGAGTGGCTACTCATTCTTCTATAAATATTTAAGGTGTGCTTACAAAAGCCAGTCACTTTTTTCTGAGAACTGGACAAAAAGCAATTAATAAAAAAAAAGTCATCAAATCCTTCCCATCAAATCCTCATTCATGAGAAGTGGACACCTCAGCCTCTTTAGAAATGTATTTAATAAACACTTACTGAACTGTCTATACTTTGGAGCACTCTGTTTTCATCAGGGAACAAATCAGACAGCATCCTGCCCACATGAAACTTCCAGTTTAGCTGGAATATATTGACAATAAATATCATAAACATGTGAATTCTGGTGTGTATTCAAGGGAAAACATATGAGGAAAATTAGGAGTTGCCTGGGGATAGTGTTCCTGATATGTACAGAATCAATATGGCAATTGGGGATGGGAAATCAAGCAAAGCTTAAGGGGCCTGGGGACCACTCCCAGCAACAATTGGCCAATTGAAGTGGAATATGTCATTCACACCCTCACTCTCAGTGTTTTATATGCAAAGGACATAGAAGCTCACACAAAATGTATAAAATACCTAGACTTGCCAAGGTGGTATTGCTTGCACCCTAACCCTAGGTCAGTAGTGCGTTGGAGACATGTAATGGTAGGGATCAAACCCAGGTCTGAGATAGGCAAAGCTGAGTTGTCTTTCTAATCCTGATGTGTAATTTTAAGTCAGATGATTAATGCATTGAAAAGATATTTGACCAGTTCCTCAGATACGTAGAAATCTATATACTAGGCAGGAAGACTAACAATTACCAAGGTTTTAAGATGGGACTATGCCCAGTGTGTCTGAATTGAGTACGTGGAACAGGATAAAGTTTTCAGAAAAGCAGAGTGGAGTGATAGCCAGGCATGAAGACATTGTAGATAGCTTAAGGTCCAGAAAGAAACAGGGGGCTATGAAGGGATGCTGACCAGAGGAGATATGCCACTCGCCAGGTTTTTCTATGCCTTTTTGTCAAGAGAGACTAAAGGGAGAAAGTTGGATACAGGTTACACCCCCTGAAAAGGTGCTAAAGTATCCACAGAAAAGAAAGATAAAGGTTCTACTGAGGTGGAAAAAAGTGGAGACCCAGATGTGAGATGCATGAAAATGAAGTGACAGATTCTTATTAATGTTTGAAGAGGGATCCAGCAGGATTGGCTGAAAAATTGAACTGTGTTCTGAAGTACAGAAGGCACTGAGGACAACTGCTTTTATTTAGCTTTTTTTTTTTAACTTTTGATTTTGTTTTTGTCTTTTTGAGGAAGGAGATTTTATCAACCTATAAAAGAAAGCAGAGCTCTTTTTTAGGGAGAAAATCAGAAGTTTAGTTTGGGGGTATGTTAGGAGTAAGATGTTTAAGGAAGTATCATTGATAAAACTAGACTTGGTTGAAAGATCTGAGCAAAAGGTATAAATCTGAAAGTGGCAGCTAATATGATTCTTCATTACATGCAGTTAAACATGACTAGATGAATGTTATTTTAAAATTTAAAAAATAATTTGGAGCAAAAATGAAAATTCGTCATTTACTCAGATGACTCCCTGGGTTCAATCCTTGGTCCCACCAATAGAAAGAAAAGAAGGAAAAAAAAAGAAATAAACTAACAAAATGTCTTCCCAATGCTCAATATTAGAGAATCAGAACCAACAGTAGTTTTTCATTTCTACATGCATCTTACCATGTAACAAAGAGTGTTTGAGTTGGTCAAGCATGTATGCATTGACTTTTCTTATTCACATATATTTCCCTGTGCCCAAATAGTAGCACAATTTCCAGAATGGCCACCTTCTACAGCTATGGTGGTGAAGAAACCACCATTTCACAGCAACATTCCGACAATATTAGACGAAGCAATATACTTGGGCTTGCATAACTGTCCTTGTGAACTTAAACTGATTTTTAATTGACTCTACTTGCATTTTTCTCCCCAGCAATCTGGAAAGTTCCTGAGCTAAGCGTAGCCATCCATTTAAGAAATATCATTGATTATAAAGTACAGGATATACTTTCGGCCCCATAGTGAGAATTCTCTAGACTCTAAGCTTTCAACCCCAAAATAGAACCAAATTTCTATACCTTCCATTTGAAAGAGATAACCTTCAGAATGTGAACTAATGCATTTCTGTTCTGTTGAGTCGGCAAGTACTCTATGCAGAGAAAATAATGATGACTCCTCAAATATCCCATCTCTTTTAAATTTGAAGCTTCCACTGTAATAAAACTCCTTGATAGTCATTCTATTCCTAGGAGTTTGCTATTTTTCCTCTAATATAAAAGAAGTGGGAAAAGTAATTGAAGAGTTTCCCCACATGCTGTGCTTTGATTGTTGACTTCTGCCAACAATTCTGTCTTCAGAGTCATATTAGAAATCTCTGTTGAGTTTGGCGCAATGCTAGACTATCCCAACCAGCTATCACAACTCCATATGCTGTCATTGAATCCTTCATAGCATTCTGGGAAGTTAAAAAAAAAAAAAAAGAAAAAAAAAAGAATACATGAAGGTTCTGAAGAGACAAGGGCAGAAATAGAACAGGAAAGAAAACACTGAAATGGTCAAGAGAAGTCAAAGAGATAGCAGGGTGGGTAGGGTGCTTGCCTTACATGTGGTTCAATCCCCAGTTCCCCCACATATAACTGAGCACTGCCAGGAATGATCCCTGAGCAAAAAACCAGCCAAGTGGCCGTAAAACAAAACAAAATAAAACAATGGTGGAGGGAAGTGGTTAACTGGAGAAGGGGGATGACCCCAATGAGGTGGGGGTGCTGAAAGGTGGCCAAGTGTGACTCATGAAACTCTATGAATATCAGTAATACAAACCACACTGCAAAAAATTTATTTTTAAAATATGCCTGTCTGTTGCCGGAGCAATAGCACAGTGGTAGGGTGTTTGCCTTGCACGCAGCCGATCCAGGATGGACAGTGAATCCAGCATCCCATAGGGTCCCCTGAGTCTGACAGGAGCAATTTCTGAGTGCAGAGCCAGGTGTAACCCCTGCACATCATTGAGTGTGGCCCAAATTTAAAATTAAATTAAATTTAAAAAATGAAAATAAAATATGCCTGTCATAAAGGCACTGGTGGGTAGGAGGGAAATGGGAGTCTTGAGTGGAAGAAGTGGCCACTGGTGGAGGAATTGGTGTTGGAATCCTATATGCCTGAAACCCTATTATAAATTACTTTATAGGGACCCGGGAGATAGCATGGAGGTAAGGCGTTTGCCTTTCATGCAAAAGGTCATCGGTTCGAATCCCGGTG
>PVKC010049713.1:0-10694 GCA_004027635.1 Crocidura indochinensis
GGGGACCTTATAGGGTCCTGGAGATCAAATCCAGTGGTCTGTACGCAAGGTAAGTGCCTGCCACTGTGCTATTTCTCTGGCCCTACAGATGAGACTGAGCCACTTTGTGGGAGCTGAAGGTGCTGTGCAGGGAGGAGCCATACTTGATGGGGATGGGAGGTAATTGGGACACTGGCCAAGGGTTTCCCAGGCTGCAACAATCTATACTGGCCCCCTGAGCTTCACAGGTGAAAGCCCTGACGTGGGTTTGCTGAAGTGAATCTGAGAGTTCAGCAACCTCAGTGGGAGTCCCAGGACCTCAGATAGGAACTTCTGATCATTTCCTAGACACAACTCAAACAGCTGCTTTTTTGTTTGTTTTTGGTCTTTGGGTCACACCCGGCAGCACTCAAGGGTTTCTCCTGGCTCTACGCTCAAAAATCGCTCCTGGCAGAATCAGAGGACTATAATGGATGCCGGGATTTGAACCACCATCCTTGGTAAGGCAAACGTCTTACCTCCATGCTATTTCTCCAGCCCCCTTAAACAGCTGTTTTGAGGGTCAATTTCCATCCGATGCCCTCTTCTCCCTTCCCTTCTCTTCTCCCCTTCCTTCCCTTTCCCCCTTCTTCTTTCCCCTCTCTTCTCCTCCTTCTTCTCTCTCAACCCAGGGTCCCAGACAAGTTCTTTACCTCTGAGCAGTAACCCCAGTGTCCAATTCCTGGCATCTGTTTCTGGTCCACACCCCTTCCCCCCCCCACACACACACTGCCTTATTCCAGAGCTTCCGGTTCCCATGATCCCCAAAACCTAGAGGCCTCACCTCCATCTGGGAGCCGTACTTGATCTCATACATCAGGATCAGCCCATTGGGGTTCTCAGGCTCCTTCCATTTCAGGAAGACGGAGTTCTCAGGCCGTCCCTCCCAGGTCACCTGGCCAGGAATGTCGTCGGCTCCCTCTGATCACAGGGACAAGGGACAGACAGGTCACTGGTGAGTCAGGGCAGGAATCAGCACCATTTCTGGGGCACAGGATGGTGATACCATCGCCTCTTCCATGTTCCACTTTGCCTCCCCACAATATACCAGCCTCAGACACAGCCCTTAGTGGTGGTGACAGAACAACAACCTTACAAATGGCTGGCTGGCCTGGGTTCTGTTCCCAGCATCCCATAGGGTCTCCTGGATCTGCCAGGAGAGATCCCTGAGCACAGAGCCAGGAGTAACCCCTGAACACAGAGCTAGGAGTGATCCCTGAGCAGAGCCAGGTGTGATCCCTGACAACAGCCAAAAGGAGCACTGCAGGGTGTGATCCCCCATACAGAAACACAAGAATGAAGGGAGGTCTCAGCACCCCCAAGGCCCTTCAGGAAAAGGAACTGATGAAATGGGGTCCCAGTCACAGGGGGTGGGGAAGCAAAGAAGGAAAAGGGAAGGGGGCTCCAGGCTGCTGGTCCACTGCTCTGTGGGTGCCTGTGGGGAGTGAAGGGTCTGCAGACTAGAGTGAGCTGCTGAGGGAGACAGGCCCATTCCTGCCTGACTGGGAGTCCAGCTCTCTTGACCCCCGCCCCACATACATGCTGCAATGACCAGGCACATTAGAGGGTCGAGCCATCGTGGGGCTCTGGGCTGGGGGACCTTGATATTGCCCAGGGGCTCATGGGACAACCATCCAGAAGGGGGCCTGAGAGTGTCCCCAAGACTCTGGTCATCCACGCACTCAGCACATGCCTCTGCATGGCAGGAATCTGGAGGCCCAGATATCTGTGGTGGAGGGGTGGCTGGATCACGCCGTACCTGCCGGCATGGTCCTGGCGAAGACGAAGTTGGAGGCGCTGCAGCCCAGCTTCTCAGCCTCGTGGTTGCAGCTGTGGATGTCGATGCGGTAGAGGGTGAATGGCTGCAGGTTCGAGATGACCGTCCGCTCCTTGCCGTCCACCCGAGTCTCGAAGAAGGGGAACTCTGCTTCAAACTCGTCGGAGTCAGAGGCATTGCCATAGGGGTCCCCTGTGTTGTTCCGGGCCCGGACAGGCAGCGTGGAGTTGGAGGCCTGAGACACGTCCCTGCGTTTCCGCTCAGGTCTGTGGGAGAGAGTGAGTTGGCTGGGAGGGCCTGGGTTCAGGACGTGCCAGACATGATCACGGAAGGAGAACAGACAGACACGGGGAGGGAGGACAGATAGACATGGAGAGAGACAGACAGATAGAGCCATGAGGAAAGAGACAAACATGAGGGAGGGCAGACAGACACAGTCTTATGGGAAGGACAGACAGAGGAGTATAGACAGACACTGTCACAGTAATGCATGATCTGAGCACCCACAAGCATGTGCTTAGCAGCATGAGGTCTCTTGTGACACCAAAAACAAAACGCAAAACCCCAGGGATGGCTGCACAGGCCAGCGGAGCACTGTGCTCTCGGAAGAGATTGAGCCTCCCAAACCTAGTGACATCCAACAAGCTCAGGGGCCCCCCAATTCCCATGTCACATCACAAAGGGGGGCTTCTCTGCTGCTGAAGGGACACCTATCCTGACTCTCCCACTCCCAGGGACGTTGGCAACAAGTCTCGCACCAGTAGGCACTGCCCATACTCTCCAACACAGACTTTCAGTCCCTTCCATCTGAAACCACACAAGTCCCTCAGAGGACTCGGATAGGAGCCCCCAGCAATAGCCCCTCTCCCGAGCTCACTGGCAACTCCCCCATGTCTCCCCTCCCATCCCAGGACAGGGTACCAGGTGGCACCTGGGCACGAAGATAGAGTTGTGCAGAAAATTCTCAAAGACTTTGCGGTACTCGGCCTCCTCCTTCTCCGCCTGCTTCTCCGACTCCGTCTTGGGGCAGGCGCAGCAAGGCCCCTTCTCTCCGCCACACACCTCAGGCTTGGGGTTCTCCGTCACCTCCTCGATGTCTATGGTGCCGTCTGAGTACTTCCGGACGGGGATTTTGTCTGCCCGGCCTGTGAGGTGCAAACAAATGCAATTTACACAGTCCAGGGGTGGCCTAGGGGTTGGCAGCAAGTGGAGGTGGAGGGGTATGACAGTGCGTGTGTGTGTGTGTGTGTTTGTCCCTCTGTCTGTCTGTCTGTCTTCTACTCCGTGGGCCACACTCAGTATTGCTCTGGACTGACTCCTGGCTCTGTGCTCCAAGTTCATTCTTGGCTCTGGACTTGGGGGACACTATGGGATGCTGGGGCCAGCTGTCTGCAGGCAAACACCTTCCCCCTTATCCTCCCTGGGGCCCCTGGAGTGTGCCATGGGATTGTAGCTCCATCCTGGCCAAGGGCGCTGTCCCCCAGGGTCACCCAGGGTGTGGGGCTCACCTTTGGAGCAGTAGTTGTGCCGAAACAGGTAGCTGTCTTGTGGCTGTCGCTGCCAGCGCACGAGGTAGTAGGTGAGGTTGCCGTTGGGCAGCGAGGGCGGGTTCCACTTGACAATGAGCTGAGAGGACGAGTTGGAGGCTGACAGGATGTCCAAGGGGATCGAGGGCACTGTGGGGGCAAACAGAACTCAGCAGGGAGCAGCGGAGGGACATTGAGCCTGTCCCAGGGTGTGGGGAACTGCTGACTTGGTTCCCATCCTGCCTATGTGTTCAGGAATCACTAAGGAGGGTTTGGGGAAGCCTAGGGAGCACTAGGGACTGAGCGTGGGTCGACTTTCACGTGTCCTCCCTCCATATGGATTACCCCTCCATCCTCTTTTGGGCATTTTTTTCCAGGATTTGCACTTATTTTTTTTTTTTTTTTTGAGGGGACAGGCACATATAGCAGTGCTCAGCCATTACTCCTGACTCTGTGCTCAGGAATCACTCCTAGCAGTACTGAGGGACTCTATCAAATCTGGGTCAGCTGCACCCAATCTGCAATTCAAACACCAGAGTGTACAATGAAGTTATGTTTTTCTAGGTCACACCCAGTGACACTTAGGAGTTATTCCGGGCTCTGCACTCAGAATTCATTCCTGGGGGCCAAATGGGAAGCCGGGGATTGAGCCTGGGTCGGCCTTGTGCAAAGCAATACCCTACCCACTGTGCTATTCGGCCTCAAAGCTGCTTCAGATATATAATTTTTTCTTTTGGTTTTTGGGTCACACCCGGCAGCACTCAAGGGTTACTCTTGGTTCTATGCTCAGAAATCACCCCTGGCAGGCTTGGCGGGGAGGGCGGCATATGGGATGCTGGGATTCGAACCACTGTCCTTCTGCATACAAGGCAAATGCTTTACCTCCGTGCTATCTCTCTGGCTCCTGCTTCATATTCTAAGATGAGCAATCTTTTAGTTTGGGGCTACACCTCGGGGTGTTCAGGCATCATTTCTGACTGGGGCTAGGGGACATATGAGGTGCCCAGGCTGAAGTCAAGTTAGCTGCCTACAAGGCAAGTGTCCTCTCTGCTGGACTGTGGAGCCAACCTTGGGAAGAAGCCCACGTGTGAGGGTTCAACAAGATGCCCAGACCCCTTCCCCTAACATGGTTTGAGGTTCATGTCTTCGAGCCCTTTTGGACAGAGGAAGCTGGGAGGTATAAGCCAGGAAGCTACCCTTCAGCTGCAGGTCAGAGCTGCCAGGAAGCAGCAGGAGCCAGCCTAGGATGGGCTGTCAGAGTCCAGAGCATCATAGACAGAAAACAAGAATCAAGGGCTGGAAAGATAGCATAGCGATAGGGCGTTTTCCTTGCAGACCCAGGACAGACCTGGGTTCAATTCTAATCATCCTATATGATCCCCGAGCCTGCCAGGAGCAATTTCTGAGCACAGAGCTAGGAGTAACCCCTGAGCACTGCCAGGTGTTGCCCCCCCCCAAAAAAAAAAAAAAAGAAAAAGAAAACAAGAATCAAGCCTTGGAGATGGGCAGGAAGTCTCAGGAGCTAGGACAGAGAAGGTCCAAACCAGAGTAGCAATTCCTGGCCAGAAAGAGCCAGAGGCGAGAGGCCAATGCTGGACTGTGACCAGTCCAAGCCCACAGGACCCACCTGACGCGTTGGTGCGGATGTACAAGATCTCGCTCTTGGCTCCCCGGATGTGGTCGTTCTCCACCATGGTGAGGGTCACAGCCTTGACGTACACGGCGTACTGTGTCCACGGCTTCAGTCCCTGCAGCAAGATGCCCGGCTCCACGTCCTTGTTGGGTGGCAGGTCCACGTCCACCATGTTCCAGCTGTTGGAGCCGCAGGCGTCCTGGCCGTCGTACTCGGTGACGTTCTTATAAGGCCTGCGCACAAGGGAGAAAGTGCAGTGGGTCCATGTACACAGAGACATGGGAGGCACAGAGGTCTGTGTACATAGAAACATGGGGGAAGGGTCCATGTACACGGAGACATGGGAGTGCCTATTGTGTTCAATAGAGACACAAGGTTCTATGTATTTTAAATGCATCTTGAAGGGGTAATAAGCCTCCCCGCAATGTAGCAATGCACAACATAGAAGGGTGAGAGAGGAAGGAAGAGAGAGACGAAGGGAGAGGGAGGAAGAGGAAGAACAAGGTTCGTTTGGCTGATGCTGCTTGTGCTGTGTATTCGGCCAGGTCCTGCTGGGTGGACAACAGGCTCTCCTCTGGTATCTTCCTGGAACCCCTCCCTAAGTGCCAGGCTTCTCCCTTTCTATCTAGCCTAGATGGCCCTTACAGAAGGGCCTGTCCCAGTCCATTGGCTATTACAGGAGGTCATTATCACCCCTTAACAATTCATTAACCAGGTACCTTGGAGACACAGGGGTCTCTGCAATGGAGACCCAGGGGACTCTCTGACTTCCACTTATTGGGCAGCATGTCCCCACAACCCAGCATAGCCCTGCTCAAGATCAAGGTTCAAATAAACCTTGCACCCCCAATTTTATGTATGGGATACATTTTATGATGGCTCTGGCAGTGTTTCCCCCCTCTTCCCCCCATAATGATTCAGGGACGATCCACTTCTCTGTACTCCAGCTCTCAGTGGCTGCACCCTTAGAAACCTGTGCTCAGCTGTGCCCAAGGAAATGCCTTTGCAGCTTTGTCCACCCCAGGCAGCCCGGTTCCCAAACTGCCGCTCAGTCCCTCCTCCCTGTGTCTACAGGAGGGACCACGAATGGAAGGCACTGGCCTGCCCCAAGGATGCCCAGGTGACCCACGGGGTAAACTCACGCTTCTTTGTAGTAGACAGTGAAGCTGATGAGGTCTCTGTAGTCTGGGGGGCGGTAGCGGTGCCAGGTGATGATAATGTGGTTCTTCCAGGTGTTGGTGGAGGTGAAGTGCAGCGTGTCGCTCTCACCTGGGCACAGGGCATTGCATGGCCTCCATGAGCCACATTCAGCCTGCCCGTACCACCGTCCCTTGCTTTGGAATGCTTGTGTGTTCTGGGGTTATGCCTGGGCTCAGGGAACCCTATGAAGTTCCGGGATGGAACTAGGGAGTGCAGGGGCAAGGCAAGTGCCCTCCCCACTGTCCTTCCTGGATGACCACACAGTAATCTAGGGTCAGAGTGGGGCTCCCGCTAGCCCTTCCTTTTGACTTAAATTGAATTGCTCTGACGCCTAGCCATTCTCAAGGCTTATCCATGTCTCTGTACCCGGGGATCAAACTTGAGCCAGCCACAGGCTCAGCAACCCAGTGTCCCTATCTCTGAGAGCTGCGTGGCTGGTGGTCACCTTGGGATAGCCCATCTGTTCTCTAGCAGGTGTCTGTTTCTGGAACAGATGCTGCTGGGGGGTGGCAAGGGTGAGGTGGGATGGGGTGGGGATGGTGACAGGGCGGTACAGAGTCCACTCACAGGAGGCCCTCTCTCCGTTGTTCCTGGTGTTGATGTCGCCTTTGCTCTGACGGCCTTTGGTGCCGGTCACCTCCTCCATGCGGTAGATCTCAGACACACAGAGCTTGGGGTTGAAGGCAAAGTACATCTTCCCAGCTTTGATGCTCAGGTTGCGGTGCTCCCAGTCCCACAGTTGCTGCAGGTTCTGGTTATCGAGCACGTAGAAGGAGTAATTCCTGGAAATGAGGCGGGGCATGAGCACATGGAATTGGAATAGCTTCGGGAAGGCTGACGGGCCAGACCTGCATGGGAGCCGTGCGTGGGGACCTTTGGCTCTAATGCCTGGCCCTTGGAGTGGGAGCAACGTTGGAGTCTGGGATCCCCGAGGGTTTGGTCTTTGGCATCTACCTCTGAGCCCCAGAGTTGCTAAACCACCAGCTGGGCCAACTGTCTGCTCTTCTCCTAGGTGGGGAAGCAGGGATGAACCCCAGAAAGAGAAGGAACCTTTTTCAAGTTTGGCTACAAGGAGTGAAACACAGTCTGCAGGGGCTGAAGCCATTGGCCAGCAGGGAGGGCCTTTGCTTTGCGCACAGCTGAACTTGGGTTCCATCCCTGGTATCCCATAGGGTCTCCTAAGTACTGCCAGGAGTGATCCATGAGTGCAGAGACAGGAGTAAATCCTGAGCACTGTTGGGTGCAGTCCCCAAAACAAACAAGCAAAAAAGAAAAAAAAAACCACCAGGAAACAAGATCCAGTCCACAGGGGCTGGAACCCCCATCATCACTTGAGTGTTCCTCCGAGCACTACCAGGGAACACTATCGTATGTGAGCTATTGAGTGCAGATCCAGCTTCTGTCCTGCTGTTTCCTCTACCCTCAATGGGACTGGCTAGAAAAACAGGGCACATGCCCTGCCTTGTATGGGGCTGAGACAGATTCAATCTCTGGTGGCACACAGGTCTCTGAGCCCCTCCAGGAGTAATCCCCAAGTGCAGAGCCAAAAGGAAGGCCTGAGTACCACCAGAAGTGATCCCTGAGCACAGAAGAAAGAGGACCGCCAGGAGTGGCCCCAAACCAGAAATACTGGATGCACCAAGCAGTACTGGCACCACCTCGAATGTACCACGCAGAACCAACACGCTGGGACATTTGAGCAAAGCACAGTGGCAGCCTCTGGGATCAGAGGAAAAAGGTTTTCGGTTTTGGTTTGGGGGCAATTCTTGGGAGTGTTCCCCAAGAGTGCTGAGTTTTTCTGGGCTCCCAGGGTACTGGAACTGGGGAGCCCCCATGAGGTGGTACCAGTTCCCTTGCCCTAGGTTTTTCTAAAGCTCGAGTGTCCAACGGAAGGGATAACATGCTTATCCAAGGAAGGAGTGAAGGTGGGAAGTCTCCTGCCTCCACTGATGCATGATGGAATCTGATGAACTGAAGAGAAAAAATGGGGAGCCTCGAAAGGAAGTCCAAGAGCAGAACTTGACCCAGCTGGGGTAGATAAAGCAGCTCACGTAAACTCCCTCACAGCTGTCTACCTGGTTGAGACCATCTCCCTGAATTATCTGAAGAAAAGGAGGGCCCCTTTAAGTGCAGCTGGTTGGGAGTGCAGTTTGGGGGCGTCCCAAGAGGCCATGGAGTGCAATGGCTGGAGGACATAAGGTGACATGCTCCTTGTGGAGGTAGGTAGATCCAGCTCCCCCCCACCCCCCCAGTGGTACTGGGGCCTCCAGAGATGTACCCAGAGCTGCTCAGGGACCATCTGGTACTAAAGATCATGTTCTGAATCACTGTATTATCTCCCAGCCCTGAAATCTGTATTTGGGGTTATTAGGGGGTGGGGGGGTTGGTGGCACTCAGGAGTTACTCCTGACTCTGCACTTAGAAATCCCTCCTGGCAGGCTCAGAGGAGCCTATGGGATGCAGGGAATAGAACTCAGGCCGGCTGTAAGCAAGGCAAATACCCTCCCCTGCTATGCTGCAGTTCTGGCCCCTGTCTTGGTGTTTGTTTTGTTTGGGGGCCACATACTATGAGACTCAGGGCTGACTCCTGGCTGTGTACTCAGGGATCACTCTTGCACATATTCAGGGGACCCTATGGGATGCTGGGGATCAAACCCAGGTTTGCTATAAGCAAGGTCAGTGCCCTCTCCCTGCAGTCCTGTTGCTCTAGCCCCTGCGATGGAATTATTGGGGGGAAGTTTTCCAACCATGTTCCTGCTGGAAGCCAGTCAGGCCAGGGGGTCAGTGGATCAGTGTGAGGGCCAGAAGGTGTGGGTTGCTGGGCCTCAGTTCCTGGGGATCCCAGGGACCCCTGAAGTACACAGCTCCACAGGCAGTCTCAGCCCAGGGCCACCTGTGCCCTCCCGCTCTGGTCCATATGCCCTGTGGGACTCACCCTTCCAGCTGCTCCTCTCCCAGGATCTGACGCAGGTTCTTCAGGAAGGACAGCGAGACGAGGGCGTGAGAGTGGCGGATCTTTATGTAGCCTGTCACCACTTCGATGAGGCCCATGAAGTTCTCTAACTCGGAGGCGATGTTATCTGCAGGGACAGGGCACAGCGCTAAGGGCTGGGGATGGGGGGGATGCCTGGAGTCCCATAGACATATGTAGACACTCTGACAATCTCCTTCCTCCCCTCTCAGGACCCCACTGGGTCCAATCTTTGTCCTAGAGCAGTGAAGGGGCTTCTGGAAAACCAGAGGAACCCCATCCTGGGCTGGCATGTCCATCCAGACTCACTAACCACCCATGCACTGAAGACCCTGTGCTCAGAGATCTCTCCTGGTGGGACTCTCCAGCATGCCAGGGATCAAACCCATGCAGACCAGCTGCATGCAAGACAAACACCTCCCTGCCCTGCTCTCACTCCAGCCCTCCATGGAGTTTCTTTTAACATGTCCTGACAACAGACTAGCTTTCAGCCGGCAAAGGCAGATGGAATCAGCCCTGTGGCCTGGTCTCACTCATCATGGCTGATCCTGGCTGGTCCCAAAGATGCAGGGACCTTCTGTCCCAGGGCAGACACCAGCAGGAACCAACACTTGCTCTGCACACCCTGTGGGGCTGGTGGGCCTTCGAGGGAAGGCTTGCATGACGCTGGAACACTGGGTCTCATGTATGCTCTCTTGTGTGAAACACCTTTCTAGCTCTGAAGGTTATTTCTACTAGATTTATTTGGTTTGAGGGCCATACAGTGGTGCCTGGGTAGGCTTACTCCTGACTATGTTTATGGATGTCTCCTAGTAATGCTCCAGGAAATGGATGAGGTCACAGGTATGGAACCTAGGTCTGGGGCATGCAGGTAGGTGCTTTACCCACTGGGCTATCTTTTGCTCTGGAGGTGACTTTTGTTTTTGGTGTGTGTGTGTGTGTGTGAGTGTGTTTGGAGTCACACCCGGCAGTGCTCAGGGTTACTCCTGGCTCTACGCTCAGAAATCGCTCCTGGCAGGCTTGGGGGACCATATGGGGCACCGGGATTTGAACCGATGACCTTTTGCATGAAAGGCAAACACCTTACCTCCATGCTATCTCCCGGGCCCACATTTCTGTGTTTTTTTAAGTCCCCTCTAAAGATGTCTTTGTTTTCCTCAGTAGAGAGCCACTAAAGACGCTGGCTGGTATACACAGTGAAGCGTCGTACATACGCAACACAGCATCTTTCTTTTCAGACCAGCTAGCTTCTTGTTTGATTCAAGTAAAAGTCATAAAGTTGACTTCGACTTTATGCCAACAGAGTCCTCAACATTCAAATAAACTGAGTGCAGGCTGGAGAGATGGCACAGTAGGTGGTACCCGACCCAGCTTGAATCCCTGGCACTCCACAGGATCCCTCAGAGCCAAACCAGGAATGATCTCCTGATTGGGGCCAGGCGTGGGCTCCAAGCATAATTAAATAATTATTAATTTAAACAATTAAATAGCTAAATGAATCGGCAGTGGTTTGTTTAGTGAAGTGTTTGTGTGTGTGTGTGTGTGTGTGTGTGTGTGTGTGTGTGTGTG
>PVKC010049714.1:0-10684 GCA_004027635.1 Crocidura indochinensis
CATATTGGTTCCAATTGGAATAGTATATAACGGTGTGTAAGACTGCTATTAAATGGACTCTTCTGCCTTACAGCATTTCCCCCAGTTGCATGAGTGCTTGTTCTTGCCAGTTGTATCTCGTCCCCCAACTTGCCCTCAATCTCAGATAGGAGTGACGGGACAGCGGCACACTCTAGGGAAAGCTCTCCTCTGCTGCCTTTTGCGAGCCACCAAATCTCCCTGCACACAAATGGGACCTAGACTTTTGTCTAGTGAATCAAAGCACTTGCAGGGCAGACAACAGAGCCAAGGGACTAGCCAGGGAGAAAGCTGATCCCTGCCGTGCCAGATCAACAAGCCATGAGTCCAACAGGTATTAGGCTATCATATTCAATATTCTGATCTATATTGTCACTGTGCTTTTTATTTGGTGCATTAGTTCCATTGACACCAAGAGAGATTAGTATGAAATTTTCTGCCATTTTTTGTAGAAGTTTGGTTTGTTTCTGGGATTTGTCTTGACTTAAATTATATCATTCACTTCTTTAATGTGTCTGTTAATTTCCTTAGTTGTTTTTATTCATAAAGATGTATATCCTTACTTTAAACCTAAATTCTAATCTGGGTGAAGTTTTTGTTTTTTTTTTGTTTTTCTGGGTCACACCTGGCAGCGCTCAGGGGTTACTCCAGGCCCTATGCTCAGAAATCACTCCTGGCAGGCTCAGGGGACTATATGGGATGCCAGGATTCGAACCACCATCCTTCTACGTCTAAAGCAAATGCCTTACCACTGTGCCATCTCTCTGGCCCCAGCATAAAGTATTCTTAATGAGATATTTATTTGGCTGATTTTTTTACTATATTGTCTGGCCTGGAGATTTGAATCTAATTAGTCTTTTGTAAATCTTAAAGATGCTCCTATGTATTTATTATCCTTTTGTGATATTGCTGTTTTCAGTATTCTACCCCTATGCTTTTCATGATCATGATTAGGATTGCCTTGAGTGTTTTTATTTGGGTCTCTTTTCAGCTGATACTCTTTGGCCATCCAGGATGTGAGTGCAAGAACTCTTTCCTTTAGCTATTGTAACTACTCAAAATTTTTGCTTTTGAATGCTGCTTCTTCGTGAAGTATCCTTCCTGAGTATCTGAGACCCCAATAACTATTATTTATAGTGAGTTTATCTCAAATTTCTATTGTCATTTGTTTGTTAAGTTTGGAAATATTTTCCATCATCAGTTAATTTATTTTAAGGATTTTTGCCATATTCTGTTTTGTCTGCACTTTGTCTCCAAGCTCACTGATACCGTCCTTAGAAGCTTTTAGTATTCTAGACAGGTATTCCAGTGAATTTTCCATTTTATATGAAACATTTCTGTTTGTATGTTTTCTCATTTCTGCTTTTCTATCCTGTGTTTTATCAGTGGTCTGTGCCATTATTTTCTTGAGCCCATTGAAAATCCTAATCATCTCCACTCTTGAGACCATTTTAGACAGGTTCTGTAGGTGATTCAACCTGATTGGGTCTACATGATTTCAGTCTTCACCAATGGGGTATAGTGGGTTTTAGGGCTGCTTTCTCATGGTTCCTTTTGTAGTTTCAGAGTGCTTTTGTCATGTGTAATTATCAGTCTTCACCACTATCAGGGAGGTCTCAGGGCATTAAATCATATTAACTTATGATTATCTTATGTATGTGGGTATGATATTTTCTTATTCATGCCCACTTGGAAGACTATGCCACTGGACATAGAATCTACCTCTGTAGGCAGGCTGAAGTTTGTATTTCCCCATAGATCTGGAAATCATGCACAGCTGCTGCTACCTAATCAAGTTTCAATGAACCCCACATACCTGTATGTGATGTAATTTGATGGCAGATATTTATTTTTTTCACATAGGTTCAGACTCTACAGCTTCTGTCTGATACTCCATAAAGTTTGGGTGAAGTACATACCTCTGGACATTGCTTCTGCTTGTGTGGCCACATAGAAGATTGTTCTCTCCAGTAGATCTTGTGGCTGAACACAGACATTGCACACCATCCAGTCAGATTTGGGTGAGCCCTGTGTATAAACTTCTTGATATAGCTATCTGCTGTTAGAAACTTGGATTGCTTTCATATCTGAAATGAATATATATGTACATGTATCTTTAAAATTTATGTTTCTGTTTTGGAAGAAGATGTCTAGAATTAGGATAGATGTGTTAAATGAAAGTCCATTGTTATGTTTTTTGAGAAACATTTATATTGTTTACCATAATGGCTAGTCCAGGTGATACTTCAAAAGTAAATGAGAGTTGCTTGTTTACAGACCTCTTAATATTTGTTATTTTCAGATTTACTTTATATGTCTTTCTTACTGGTGTATGATTTTATCTCATTGATTTATGTGCCTTTGGTGTTAGGTAATAATGAACAAATTTGCATATGCTTATTGGCCATCCATATTCTCAAAAGTGTCTACTCAACAGTGGTAGGGCATTTGCATTGCACACAGGTGGCCTGGGACAGACTCAAGTTTGATTCACGGCATCCCATATGGTTCCATGAGCCTTCCGGGGTGATTTCTGAGTGCAGAGCCAAGAGTAACTCCTAATCAAAGCCAGGAGTGGCTCCCCCCCAAAAAACAACAAAAAGGTGGCTATTTATTTATAGGACATGGCTATTCATTGACAATTTGTTGGGTCCTATTTTTTGTTTGTTTCTGAGCCTTGAGTGCTTTATGGATTATGTGCATATTAGTCTTTTCTCTTATTTATTGTATGCAAATATTTTCTCCCAGTCTATTAGGTTTCTTTTTTGTAAGGTTCTTGTTTATTTATCTATGTTCTTGTTTATTTATCTATGTTATTTATCTATGTTTCTTCTATTCAGATGAGAGCACTGTTTTGAATTTGCACATTACTATTGCATTGCCAGGAAATCTTTTTTCAGGTCTATTTGCAGTTGATTTTAAACTGTGCTGTCTCTGCTGCATTCAGTACAGATATGTTGGTGAGAGTTAAGTTCTCTTGATACTGATCCTTTAAACTTATCTGATTTTTATACTGTTTCTTATGCTTTCTTTATCCTGAGTGCTTCTTGGGCTAATACTGCTGAATTTTCTGCCTTTGTTAGTCTGCCAGTAGGGTTGTTTTCCAATAATTCAATCTGATATCGTGCTCACTACTAAGTTTAAGCAATTACCTTACAAGTGATGTAGGATGGGCTTTGTTTCCTGACTCATCCAGGCACTCTGCCTTTTTAATGGAAAATCACTGGTATTTTGAGGAATTATTGCTCTTAAGTACCACATTGTCATGTTTCTATGATGAGCTTGGTTA
The DNA here is from genome assembly GCA_004027635.1 of Crocidura indochinensis. Lineage (NCBI taxonomy): Eukaryota > Metazoa > Chordata > Mammalia > Eulipotyphla > Soricidae > Crocidura > Crocidura indochinensis. Next base: position 3,308 of record PVKC010049714.1, read on the forward strand.
CTATAATCTTTGCTTTTTTTGTTTGTTTGTTTGGGGCCACACTCTGTAGTGCTGAGGGCTTACTTCTGGCTCTGTTCTTCTTGGGTGCTCAAGGGACTACATGACATTCTGTGAATTAAAGCTGACAACTAATATGAGTGAAATAAGTAGAATGCCTTTCTTGAATACAGGCAGGGTGTTGGGGGAGGAGGAAAACAGGGGCATTGATGCTGGGAATGTTGCACTGGTGAAAGGGGGTGTTTTTTAATGACTGAAACCCAACTACGATATGTTTGTAATCATGGTGCTTAAATAAAGATATTATAACAAAATTAAAAAATAGACCTATATTGGCTATATGTGAGGCAAAGTTTGAACCCACTATACTATCTCTCCAGCCCTGATCTTTTATTTTTATCTATGTTCATGTGCTATTCATACCTACAAGAATTGACTTAGATGCTATAAATATCATCAGCTGCTTTATTTCTGAGAATGTTTTTATTTTTCCTTTAAACCCACTTCATAACTTTATAGAGTATAAGGTTGTTGGTTGGTGGTTTTTTTTTCATTAAATACTTTGTATATGCCATTCCATTTTCTCTGGTAGTTTTATTAGAGAAATTTCGCTGTATTTATTTTTTCAATTTACATGTAGTTTTGCTTCTCTGCTTTTAGGAAACTGCTTCTGTCTTTTTTCTTGTCAATTCCCTAACAATATATAGTGATATAGTTCTGTGGAGATTTACTTTAATGTACATTCAGTGAGTCATTTGTATCAGAGCTCTGATATTTAGATTGCTAAGCATGAGGTTGTGTTGCTGCACAGGTTCTATGGTGCTATGGATTCCCTCTCAAAGCTTAGGGGTCTCCAAAGCCATACTGAGGGGTCTACAGCCCACAAAATGGGGTTGGATGCATGAAAATCTTTTTAAGCCTGTACTATCTCGGAGGACCCAATAATCTTTTTGCTGAAACCATGAAACATTACTAACCTAGGTTCATATGTAGCTCCATTGAATACTTTAGGCCATTACTTTTATATTTTCACATTTGTATCATAGTTATGACTACATTGATGTGAAAATTACTTTATTTAATCATTATCATGTATTAGTCATATATAATGAAATGTAATGTATCTTTTTATACTGATCACTTCCACTATGAATTAGAGTAGTATTTTAATTCAATGTCATCATGTAAATATAAAACAATTTTAAATTCAATCATTTAAATTAAAAACATGAACTAGAAAAGAACATCCAGTATTTTTAATTAATCAGCAAGCTGTAGTAATTCTTTTAACTGAACCAGAAATTGTTTTAAATGCACATTGGTCCTGATATCTATTAAACAAACATTATTTGGGATCATTCAACTCTATATCTTTTGTGCTGTATGCTTTATGCTCTATATTAACTCAAAGAAAATAATATATGTACTTGTACTATATATTCATTCCCAAGGTCATAAAAACATACTACGTTACATTATTACATTATATTACTACAATAAAAATAAGCAAACTGCATGATATAAAATAACAGAAATATGTTCTTCCTGTTCCAGAGGCTGTACATATATATTCTAAGTGGTGACGGGTTCATGCTCCCATATGATACTCTATGTAGTAGCATTGCATATTTTGCTTTCTGCTGGAGGCCATAAATATTTACTAGAATTATTTTGCCAATTATCATTGTCAATACCGTATTTGCAATTCCTTTCATATGCAATTTTCCCTGGATCTATGTTCTCTTCTTATACAAAGACAAAGATACTGTATTTGGGCCCACTCTAACAACCTAATTTTTATTTGACTGTACCATCAAAGAAATTATTTGTTTTTCTTTTTAAATAAGGTCACATTAAAATATATTGGAGGAGAAATCTTAAGCATTTTGTGTTATACAATTCGGTCTATAATATATTCCAAAATCTGAAATCAAATAAAATAAATGCAAAATGTTGCAATATTTTTATTATTTTCATAAATACAATTGAAGATATTCCCTTTATAAACTGCAACTTTTTAAAGTTCGGAGAATTACTGAAAATGGGAAAATATTTTATGGTGACTAAATTCTAATTAACTTTGTGACTGAATAACCTTGCAAATTTTCTTCAGAATATAGGGAAAGGATTTAAAGATTAATTCACGTTGTCACAGGCGATAAGTTACAGGTGTTCACGAATTCTTTCACTCCTCAGTGGAATCCACATTATTTTGAGAAAATACTTTTTTCTGTTCTATCTTTTTGTGATACAAATGAGAAGAAAGAATATTTTGCCAAGAATTAAAGCAATGAAGTCAGCTAGAAAAGAAAATATATTTAAGAAGTTTTTTGTATCACATGCTATTCAATCTATTAAAATCAATGTTATATGTGGACATAAACATTAGATCATGCTAGCAGGCATAGTTAAATGGAAAATGAATAGATTAGACTATTTGTCAAGACATTATCTTAATGAGCACGTTCTTTTGACTCTAATATAATTTAGCATTGCAATGTGAAAATAGGGTGGTCAGCCTATATCTCTCAGTACAACTGTGGACAAAAAGATTAAACAGTTATTATAAACATATTAAAACTAAGACACTAAAATTCTCATAATGAGCACTGCAGTGGTATTCTATGACTTCCCAACACATCCTTCACCTGTTTCTGTCGATAAGCTCATTGCAGTATTATTATAGACATCTATAAAGAGCAATCTAAAGAGCTGCATTCATTGCTGAAGGTCTCTTTGAAGTATAGAAGAGAATATAAGCTTTTGTGTTTCTCCTCTTTGACTCGGTTCATTTTTTCTACTCTCTATTAACTCTAAGGTTAATGGTGTTCGATATGTCTAACATTTAGATCATTGTATTCTTCATGCAGTTATTCTAAGTGGCATCAGTCTGTATTTATCCTTCTTTTCCTGGCTTACTTCATTTAACATATCTTCTAGGTCTACCCATACTGCTGCAAATTGCATGATGGCATCATTCCTTGTGGTATTCCTTGTATATATGTACCATATATTCGTGATCCACTTGTCTGTTGCTGAACATCTAGGTTGATTGCACATCTTAGCTATGAACTAAGCCCTGCAAGGAATAGCTGTAATTGAGGAGAACGTTTACAACTTAGTATGCCAGGAGCCTGTAGTTGTTCTTATGCAGGATGCTTCATGGGTAGGATCTCCCTATTTTTCCTTTCTATTTTCCCCAACTTCTGCCGCGTCAAAAACTGCCAAATCCCCTTTATTGTTGTTCTTTTCATTTTTATAGTTTAAATGGGGCTCCCACCTTTTTCATTTCCTTAGAAAGTGAATTACTTTGTTTAAATACCTTATATTTCTTCAGCTTTCTATAAAATTAAGAAGAAAGGAAAAAGAAAAGATGGGAGCCAGAGGCCAAGTGGTCTCAGGTACAATGACAATAGAATCAAGAGATCTAAACTTTAAGAATCTAAACTTAAATGGCCTGTTATACCTGTAGGCTAGTGGACAAAGGGTGGTGGTATAAGATTGACTCTGGACTCATTGGTGGAGGGAGGTTGACACTGGTGGTGGGAATGGCCTCGATTCATCGTATAGCTGTAATTCAACTATGAAGGACTTTGTAGATCACAATGGTTTCAATAAGATAAAGTTAAAAATTAAAATACATATGTGATTGAAGAAAGAGGAACCATCTAATTATACTAATATTGGAGAACTTGAAATATATTAGCAAATCTATACTTTATTGTATTTTTTGTTTAAGAAAAGTTTTACTAATGTGTTATTGCAACAGGTTTCAAAGGCAGACAAGTACAGCCTAAAAGGTAACAGAAGTTTTTATACAATTAAAATATTAAATAGACCTATGAGATTGGTTGGTAACAAACCCATAAAGGAAATGAAATATAATAGATTATATCCAGTATTAGCACCTACAATATCTCTGAAAGTAAAACTTTTAACTTTACTTTTCTCCTAAAATATTTCTTAACTTTCTTCCAACAAAATACAGTGCTCTTAAACCACAAAGATGAATAAAGCATAAGAAGCCCCAAACTAAAATCATATAGCTAAAAGAACTTAAAACATTGACTTGGATTTAACAGTTTAGTTGAAAATTACTGCATTTGGACCAATTATACTCTTTCTGTGTACTGAATACTGTATGTGAGGAAAATTTATAAACCATAAGATTTGTCAGAGGGACAGTTAAAAATTAACAATATTTAGTATTGTTCCTATCAAATTTTTAAGTTATATTTATAACTAAACTATAATTAAAATATTTATCACACTTGCTTATTACATATTCAGGGATACAGCAGGGACATCGATGAGCTTTATGGTTTAGCAAAATTGTCAAATAATAAAAACCAACAAAATCAAAACCTCCAAAAAAAATACCCCGCAAGCCCCAAACCTCCCCCATCCCAGCCCTCTCCTCAACCATTTCTCATGAGTAAAACCCCCAAACAAGTGAAATTCCATTATAGATTGCATTAATTAGGAATAACTTCTACAATGAAACAAACAACATTACACATTATTTTTCCAATAAACTTCACTTGGAGAAACTGAACAGAAAATAATTGATATTTAAGATTTAAATCATGACAAAACTGGTAGCTCTTTGAAATCTGGGATTAGCACAAACATGGCCCACCTATCACCAAAATCGAGGAGGAGAGTATCTTAGTTTCAGGAACTAGAACTAAACACTGGTTAAGATGTCATTTGAAGTCTAGAGCCACCTGGTAAGTTAGCCCATGGAATGAAGTAAACCATTGGTACTGGCGGCATATACAAAATAAACTTTGTGTTGTGTTAACCAACTGTACATTTTACTCATGATTTTGAATTTAGAAAATGAAATGCTTCATTGTATTTTCTCAGAAAATAAAAGATTACAGTCTTGCACAATTTGGAGACACAAAGTGGATTGTATTTTGAATATACATCTATTTTGTGAAATGTTAAAACTTGTGTTGTTTTGATGTAAATTAACATTCAAAGATGATTATCTAAAATTACCAACATTAATAAAATTGTTTTGGGGCCCGGGAGATAGCATGGAGGTAAGGCGTTTGCCTTTCATGCAAAAGGTCATCAGTTCGAATCCCGGTGCCCCATATGGTCACCCGTGCCTGCCAGGAGCAATTTCTGAGCATGGAGCCAGGAGTAACCCCTGAGCACTGCCGGGTGTTGTTACAGACAACTAATATCTATAACTAATAATTTTTGTGTTTCATGAGTCCTTATCCTCATGCGGGAAAGCGGGACGGAAGGAATATTTGCTAACAGAAGATATAAATGTAAAAATGAGAAAACACACACCATGTGTGGGCCACACGCGTGATTGGAAACGTGGGCAAATTTTATTAAAATCAGGGGGTTTTTATATCATAACTTTGGAATGCAAGGAGGCAGGAAAACTTCTGGTTGATCCTGAAAATTGGGCTAGATTAGCATAAGAACAGAGAAAGCCAGAGCCCTGGTAGCTAGCTGAAATTTGCATCTAAAGAGGTCCAGAGATGGGAAGGAATATCTGTTTATTTTGGGGGGTTTCTCTGGTATCGATAGAGACAAAAGGAGTGAACCCTAAATAGTAATTAAGAGATAGAAAAAGGCAGATAACTGATGGGAGGAGTGAGAAACATTTTGAGTAACTATTAGGTAGAGAGGAGATGTTTACTGTTTTGGGTGAAACTAGCTATGCAGATTTTGGCTTGGAGGAAAAAAAAAGGGAGACTTCTCTGATGCCAGGTAGAGAGTCTGCCCAGTGGGGGTGCAGGCTTTGGCCTAGCAGCTTTTGGAACTGACATTTCTTACTGCAGCTGGAATTTACTGATATCCGAATTATTTTAAAGAGACAGAGTGAAAGAATTATCACAGCCTTGGAAAGTCATGTTTCAGATAATCCACACAGAGGTTAGCTTAGGTGAACAGCTCAGAGCGGGCCTTTCTGACATGGCTTCTACTCAGGAGTTTTCCACTCCTGAGGGGCTGTAACAGGGTGTGACCCAAAAATAAAATAAAATTGTTTAAGTGAAATTAGTTATTTTATTTGCGAGTACATCCAGCAGTGTTCAGAACTGCTAATAGTAATATTACTATATATTACTATTACTAATAGTAATATATTATTACTGTTGGGGCTCAGAGGATTATACCCTGTTGTGGACTGAACCTGAGCCTGACACATGTAGCACAAGTATATTTCTTGTTATATTAACTCTATGGTTCCTGAAGCTGTAATTCCAATGAAAATGCAATAGAAATAAATTTGTCATTTAAAAGCCGCTATATTGGAATAAAGTCATCCTAACATTTTTGCTTATGAATGGGAAAACAAAAATATATTGACAAAAGCAATGGTAGTTTAGGACAAAGAAAATCATTTCTGTTTTCCTCTTTTGTTTTCCTGTTATTTATAATTCTCACCTACATTGTAATTGCACTCACTGGCTGCTGCCCATTCAAACATTGTTCCTCCCTGAACTACTACTTTACAAGCAGAATTAATTTTATGTAATGTGCATATAAAATATTATTTGCCCGCTTAAAATATTTTATGACTAAACATTATCTGCAAAATTGATGTCAAGCTCAATAGTTTCTATATGCCTTTTATAACCATTACAATTATGCCTTTTCTCTAGCCCCTTTTCTTACCATCTTTCTGTTTACCACAGTAATTAAAATCCACAAGTAAATTTCTATTGTTAAAAGTTCTTTAGTGAACTTATCAGCTCTCTGCAGTGTTATTTTATCTCCAGCACTGAGCCCCTTACACATGCTAAGTGTCTAATCATTGTTTCAAGAAGTCTCTTAGAACGATTTATTAACCAATTTATGTTATCGCATAGAAATAATTGCATTGGAAACTCAAAGTTATTCAAAGGCTAATGATACTCTCACTTTTTCCAGTTTTCTGTCAGTCTTTCTTTGATCATTTTATTTCATGAATATTTGTTAATAATAATTAACAATAAGTAATAATATTTAACAATAATAATTCTCAATTGAGGGAAAGGGGAAGTGGGTCTTGAAAAGGGCTACTGCAGGAAATAATCTAAACGAGGCTGAAGGATGAGACACAGTTCTGGGGACCTCTCCATACATGGGTACATATATATATAAGTATATATATATATATATGCATATACATATATATGCATATGCATATATATATAGATATATATGTTGAAACCACAGTCTTTATTGGGAAGATTAGAACAGCCCTAATGGATGGAAAACAGGTTGGGGTAGGAGCTTATTCCGAGGTTCTTCCAACCCAGGTAGGTTTTACATATGTAAAGCAGAAGCCATATTTGATTAGGGTAAAAACCAGTAACCCAACAAATAACTGTAATTCTACTTTATTTTAATTCTTTGCTTTTTTTT
>PVKC010049715.1:0-10704 GCA_004027635.1 Crocidura indochinensis
AAAGAAAGAAAGAAAGAAAGAAAGAAAGAAAGAAAGAAAGAAAGAAAAAGAAAGAAAGAAAGAAAGAAGAAAGAAAGAAGAAAGGGAAAGAAATAAAGAAGTTAAATAAAGAACGAAAGGAAGGAAGGAAGGAAAGAAGGAAGAAAGAAAGGAAGAAAAAGAAGAAAGTGTCAATTGTATGATAAAGGATATAACTGAATTTTATTGGTAAAGTTATTAAGACAGAGGCATTGTTTTGTAGTGATACACACCTGAAATTTATGTTTTGTTTTGTTTTGGGGCACAACTTTTGGTTCTTGACTTTCTCACCAAGATCTACACTGAGTCTTGCTCAGTAAATTATATGGAATATAAGCATATTATATTTACCCTCCATAGTATCTCTTTATCTCTCTTGTCCTATTTCAATAAAAAGTACCTTTTTAAATTAAAAAATGTACTTTTTGTTTCAGTGTTCATGATTATAATGCTCCTGATTTCTCTATAGCATGTTGTCACTGCTATGAAAAATGTCACATTATTGTATAAGTATAAATATATAAGCATTATAATAATCAAACCAAATGAAGTTTTCCAGTATTCTGGAATGCAGGTGTGGTTAATATTGAGTTCTAACTGGACAAAATCAACTGAGTACAATAAATAAGGTAAATTAAGGATATCTAGCTGTTTTAATAAATACTAACCTTCCAGAATGTTTTGTATATATGCGAATATGTTTGTCCCTGCTACTGAAGAATTCACATTAAGAAATTATCCTCAACCTTCAAACTAGGAGAAGTGCTTGAGCCCTCTTGGTGTGGCCCAAATACAACAAAAAAAATACTACTATCATTATAGAAATACTTGGGGCCGGAGAGGTGGCGCTAGAGGTAAGGCTTCTGCCTTGCAAGCGTTAGCCAAGGAAGTACCAGGGTTCGATCCCCTGGTGTCCCATATGGTCCCCCCCAAGCCAGGGGCAATTTCTGAGCACTTAGCCAGGAGTAACCCCTGAGCATCAAATGGGTGTGGCACGAAAAACCAAAAAAAAATAAATAAAAAGAAATACTGATAGTTCAGTCATAAACCTATCATATTTGACATTTTTCATGGTATTGCAAATGTGTTAGAGAAAAGAAAATGTTATTTGACAGCCTATTATTTTAATTACACGATGCATATGAACATTTGGGCTGCAATTAGGCCTTAAATGCTAATTCCTATAATTATCATAAATTCATTACAATTGAATTATAATTATTTTAAATATTAAAATAAATGCATTGTTCTTTTAACTCCTAGAACCTAAAGTTAGAATATCTATTTCTAAACTTGGTCCCAGTTATGATAAATATCATTAGGTTGCCTGTCCTTGAAATTTATATTCAATTTCATCCACTGTTTAAATCAGATTTTACAAATCAAATTCAAGTAAGGAAACAAATGGAAATGCATCTTTCAGCAGCATCTCTGACAGTATATGATAAACAGTATCATTTACAGTACACTGCATCATACCATTTACATTTTGAAAGAAGAAAAATGCTGATTAAGCTTCCATTTGGCCAGGTCTTCCAATATAGTGTGTTAAGCATTTCAATCTTTTTAGTTTTAAAGCCACACACATCTCTAATCATAACATGCCAGAAGCAATAAAACTACCAGAATGAGATAGGCTGTTTATGTTTGATACATTATAACATCTCTGAGCCAGCAGTATTCCACATACATGTGTTATTATCTCTGGATTGACAGCTCAGCACCCAAGGGCATCTTCTTCTCCCCAAGGTTTGTTTATAAAGCCCACAAAATGCTTCTTTAAAAGGAGTAAAAAATTGTATTTTTTATTCAATGACTCATTTGCTTCAAAGAAAAAACAAAGCCATCTGTGTTATCTGTTGAAACATTTCCATGTTAGAAGAGTAAAACAAAGCAAGCAAAATCAGTGTCGTTTCGTTGCTTATTTGGTAAAAGTCATGTATGCATTAGTAATGGTAACACTCCCTAGTGGGAGTGTCAAAGATTATTATATAAAGTGTAAAATTTTGTTATAACTCAGATAATTCAAAATATTTATGAGTGGACATAGAACTTTTTTATTATGCAGAAAGTCCTCATGTGTGAGGCATTAATAATAAATAAGCACTATAAATTTTTAGATCTAGTATTTTAAAAACCATTTCAATAATTATATGATTTTAATCTTATCAATATGTTTACTTAGAAGTCTTTCCTGTTTATTCCTTATATGTATTATATATAGTCTTGACATTCAATTTGCATTATTTAATATGGTTAAAATAAACATCACAATGTAATTATATTTTAATAATGTTCAATTTAGACTGGCCTCCCTTTAATTCAATTTAATTTAATTTTTAAAAGTTTAGAAATTTGATTGTAAGATGATATTTTTCTTAAAGAAAAGAGGTAAAAGAGAAAAAGAAAAGAATGGAAAAGAAAGAAAGAAAAGAAAAAAGGAAGGAACAAAGAAGAAAGGGAGGAAGGAAGAAAGGAGGAAGAAAAGAACTGTATTTGTGTCTAAAATTATCTCAAATTTACTTACAAATATCTATATTTTTGACTCAATTATTGTGTTCTCTCTCTCTTTATCTCTCTCAAGTTTCTGTAAGCAAATGGGGGGTACTTAGACTACCATTATTGTCTCTTAAGCTTACTCTATGGAGATAGCATAAGGCACTGAATCATGGCTAGTTTCCTGAACAAAAGACAGGGTACATCTTGGCATTAGCTGGTATAGTCTATTGTTTTGGAGTTTCATTTAATATCTTCCTCAGAAGATCTCTAAGTTACTTTGCTCAAAGACATGTAACTTAAATTTTTCTGTTGAGGTGATGAGCATAAATAAAAACGATTGTGTTTAGGGCAGGCTAATGTCTTACATTTCCCTTTTTTTTTTTTTTTTTTTTTGGTTTTTGGTTTTTGGGTCACACCCAGCAGTGTTCAGGGGTTATTCCTGGCTCCATGCTCAGAAATTGCTCCTGGCAGACACAGTGGACCATATGGGGCACCAGGATTCAAACCGATGACCTTTTGCATGAAAGGTAAGCTCCTTACCTCCATGCTATCTCCCGGGCCCCTACATTTCCTATTCTATCTCACTTCCATGGGAAAGAAGAATTGGTCCTCTGAATGACTGAGAAAAGAAAAGAAAGTTAATCTACATTCTGCTCTAATTATAATCACCATATTCTAAAGAGTGAATTCATTTTAACTCATGGATCGTTATTTGTGACTCGGTATTGTAAACCACATATAACTTTCCTAAATTTCCTAGATAATTTTACTACTCTGTATATTAATTCTTGGGAATTATAAAGTTGTGGATAGTCTTTAAAAGCAAGATTTAGTCATATTTGATTCTTTAAGTTTATTTTATAATTCTTGGGTAAATCATAGCTGGTAAGTCAAATTTTATTGCTTGCCTATTCGTTAAATAAATATTTATTGATTCATAACCATCACCATTTACTTACATGTCTTCTATTCTTGCTTTCATGTTGGAATGGTAGAGTACCAAAGAAATTTGTCAGTGAAGCTGCTAGCAGATACTTTATAGAAAAATTTTAGTATCTAGATCTACCTCATACTTACTACTAATTATATGTACTATTTAATGTTTTTTCTCATTTTAAATGCGTTTATTCTACTATCTTATAGAGGTATAGAGATGTATAGTAACATAATTTCAAGAAGAAATGATGTGGTTGAATAAATTAAACTTTCTTACTAACTAAGATGTATTTAGAAAACTAACTAACATGTATTTAGAAAAAAATCAAGATTTTATTCGATAATGAATAAAAAGTAAAAAGTACATGTTATACATCATAACTCATGTATTTCTCTTTATATGCTCATTTAAGCACATCAGCACTTTGTGATTTATATTTTTTTGAAACTTGCCTTAGTATTTCTACTAGATTTAATCACTACTCTTACTGTAAGCCTCACTCTACCCTACAGAAACTTTACCTGAGAGTCCATAATAAATAGCATTTTTTGGATTGACAATAAAGATAATGTTCCAATAATGTGTGTAGAAAGATCAAGGAGGCTCTCCAGCTAATTTTATAAACCAACAAAAGACATTTAGCTAAGTATTGAGAAACTAATATAACATTGACATGTCCAAAAATGTATCAGGCTTACTATAAAAATATGTCAACGATTTTAGGGGAGTAGTGTCTGATCACACCTATCAGTGCTCAGCAGGACACACCTGGCTCACTCAAGAGACCATCTGCAGTTTAATTTGAACCATTGTTGTAGCTATAGTTTCATAGAAGGCAAGTACCTTAACATTTTCCTATAGCTCTATGTTGGCACTTCTAAATAAAACTTATGAAATAGTCATGAAAAACGATGTTGATAATATATTCCATTTACTTCTATAGATATTTTATTTCACTTTTTAGAGTATGGTCTGAATTAAAATTAAAGTGCAGGATCTATTTATATTTGAATTAAATATGAGAATAAAAATATTATACTTTTAAGCATGACAGTTCTAAAGAATTCTCTTATCATTAGAAATATTTGCCAATAGAAATATCTTGATAAATAACTAGCCTCCAAGAATTATTTCTTCTCTCAACATAAATAAAATGATATATGAAAAAGTAAACTAAACTATTTACAATTTATCTATAAAGATTACATTTTTATACTGTGGTATGTCAAGTATAATTTAAGGTATATATATATATATATATATATATATATATATATATATATATATAAAAAACACTGCACATGATTATATTAACTTTATTATTAGAAAAATAAAAAGGACTCAAATAAGAGCTTTCAGCTTATTTAATAATTAAATATATAAATCTAGAGTTATATCATAACAGTGGGTAATAGCTAATATGTGGTTTACATGCATATCAAGGAGTGAAGTTATATTCTTTAACATTGTTGCAAACCATAGTTATATATATCATTTACAATATAATAAAATACAATGCAATGTTAGCATTTTAAGTATTGTTCAGTAAGAACGTGAATTCATGAAAACTTGATGTTATTTCTTTTCATTCTTTCTATTTTCCAGTTAGTAATTGCACATAGCTTAGAGAATCAAGAAATACTCTATGATTTCTGACAAAATCCATCAGTTTCCTACTGCCCACTTTGATTTACCACTCTCCATATTCAATCACTTTCATATGTTAAGTTTATATTTTAGCATACCATTTGGTATATATTTTCATATAGAAATAAAAATATATTATTAATTTTTAAATTTATTATTTAAGTGTATGCATTTTTTTTCCGTTTGGAGGGAGATATATCTTATACTCAGTGTTACTAAAAGCCTACTTCCTGATCCTTTGCTCAGAGTCTTTCCTAGCAGTGCCTTTTCTAGTCTTTTTCTTTCCATATTGTCAGATTATGTTTGTCTTTTAGTTTATATCAATTTTCTATATAATTTTTGGACATGAAAATAATACTGACAACTGAAATATGGAATGTTCAGCTTTTAAGTATTAAACTTTAAATATGAAACAATCTATGCAGTTTAGTTTCACATATTCTACTTCCAAAGGTACTTGGTGTCCTTTGAAGTGTTCCAGAGTATATTGAATATTTTTTTCTATCAGCTCTACTCATTGCTAAGTACAAATGGTCTTTTTAGATTTCTAAGTAATTTGCAATGCACATTTGTCACACTTCACCTGAGGAATAGAAAAACAGATATAGAGACAAAGATATAGAGAGATTGATTATGAGACGTCATTTTATATAATTATGGTGGCTGAGAAATCCCATATTTGTCTTTTGAAATGTGAAAATTTAGCAAAATTGTTAGCATGGATCTAAGTCTTAGTTCAAAGTTCTAAAAACCAGAGCAATAAACAGCATACTTTTCACTCTAAGAATAGAACAGTAATCCAGTTAATCTAATCAAAAATAGTTCCTCCTTTATTTGACTTTTCTTTGACCCTTGCAGGGTAGTACAGGGATTATTCCTGGCTCTGTGCTCAGCAATCACTACAGAGTGCTCTTGAAACAATATTTGGTGCTAGGGATCAAAGCCACGTAAGAAAACATTCCTTTTCTTGTACACTAATTGATATTTCACAGGAAGAATCAAATGTGTGACCAGTCAATTCTTTTTACCTAGATGCCTTTAATATTTAGTTGTTGCTTATTAATTAAGAATTTAATAAATAAGTGTAGAATATGCAGATCAGATACACTTTAGAGATAGTTATATTAAGTGAAACTAATACATTAGTAACCTCCAAAAGAATTCATGCAATATGCCTTTCCATGGATAGAACTGAAAGTTATTTTGGCTAAGTGATGTCAGACAGGCAAGGAACAAATACAGAATGTCCTATTTCATACATCAGATACAAAGAAACATAATATGAGAATAATATATGATCAAACCCAACAAAAGCTGAAAATTGGTTTACAGAACTGAGATGACTCTAGAAGGAAAACTGGGGAAGGGAAATTTTGGTTTCTGAAGGAATCCTGAGAAAAAGAAAGAGGGAAATGGACACACTGTGTCGAAGGCTTAAATTACAGTGACTAAAATAAAATTTATAAAAATGAAAGACAAACAATGATAAGTGTTATTTGTTTCTGCTAATTGTTAGCTAGATTTTACTCTCAACAAATGATTGAATCCTTGCTTATATCAAACAAAGTTTAACATCCTTAACTTTAACATCCAAATTTTGTATCATATAAACATGTATATAGATGATTATCACAGCTGTACTGTATAGATAAGCATGTACTTATCATTATTACTGCACTTTGCACTGAGAAAATTATACTTTTCTCATGGAATTAAGCCTAAGTTTAAACTCACGTCGAGGCCTGGCTGGAGATAGTAGAGGAAATAAAGCTCTTGCATGTAGAAACTAACTTATCTCCACTACCAATACTGAATATTATCTCTCAAGTACCCCCAGAAGAGCTTCCTGAGCACAGAGTCAGGAGTAATCCTGACTAGTGCAAATTTTAAAAAAACAAACAAATATAAAGCAAAAATGAAAATATGTTTATGGCCCTGTTAAGTCAGGGATGAAAGTCTTGCACTTATGTTTTCCAGGCTTTGATCTGTGGCACTAAATAGGTTTCTCAGGTATGCTGAGAGTGAACTGTAAACCAGAGGATTAATGGTTTGAGAGCAACACCAAGTATGTTCCAAACCACCATATCCCCAGGATGAAAACAATCTCACATATATGTTATATAATTGTTTATTTATATATTTGTGTATACATGTATATACATATAAATATATGTATATACATATACATACATATATAACCTTTATTTCCACATGTATCTTGGCCAAGTTTTACTGTAGTGACCTTATTCTATACTTTGATAATACTCAGAAATTCTCCATATCATAGTTTCTTGGTAAGTATCCAGACTTGATCCTAATAACTTTTATCTATATATTTTTTATAATATACATTTTTGAAAAGTTGAGTTAAATACCTTTCCCTAGGAAACCACCTCCTTCATGTCATTCAGATTTAGGATAATATACACAGGCTGAATGGTTCCTCTAGGAAACTGTCATATTGATGAAACTACCATTGACTTTAGTCTACCTGTAAATCTAAAGAAATCTACCAGACTGGACCATATAGAGGTCTTATTCAATGTTAATTACTAGCAAGAAATAAAAATAGTAAATATATAGTATTAATATATACATATTCACTTAAATTGGTGATTTCTTTAATGTTTCTTTTACTTTTCTTTGTGGTTGATAATTTTAATAACTATATATTATTATTGCTTTTATTTGTGAATTAACAGAGTCCTTTCCCTAACTATACTTAATTTTACAAATGGTAACATATATAATATAGAAATATAACTTATCTTTCCAAGTAAGTTTTTCTATGGACAAGTTTCATAGAAAAAAATCTTCAAAGCTTCCAAATCTGATTAGATCAGACAGTTGCCTGAATTAAACAGAAGTAATCACATTTTCTTAGGAGTTTACAGTTGAAACAGATAAGGATTCTGTCAATTAGCTATTTTAACTAAGTAAAAGGGTCCGTTTATATTAAAATCCAGATATGTGACTACAGAGGTAGCTCTCTGAAGAGATAGTATAACTCTTAAAAAGAAAGAGTATTTATAAGCCCTATTTCTGGAACTTTATTTAGTTTGGCCACGTAAGATACAACTATAATTTTTTTGAATTTTGCTTGATTTTCCTATAACCTAATTTCTTTTGCTCTCTCTTCTTCTCTCTCTCCACCCCCAACATCTATCTGTTTTTGTCTCTGTCTACCTCACACATTTCTGTGTATCTGTGTATATATTTAATTTCAGTATTTATTTTCTATGTGTATAATTATTTATCTCTTTCACTGTTAAACTAGAGGAAAGTATATTATATAAGCATGTCTATAGTATTTTATATAAGCATATATATGATATATATATATATATAATTTAATCTCGATAAAGTTGAAAGATGTTTCATATATCCAACTAAATTTGGAACTAAGTGTTCAACTTTAGAACTACAAGTTGCAAAGGGTTAGAATCCCGGCATCCCATATAGTCCCCTGAGCCTGCCAGGAGCGATTTCTAAGCGTGGAACCAGGAGAAGTAACCCCTGAGAACTGCCGGGTGTGACCCAAAGAACCCCTCCCCCTCAAAAAAAGGACTACAGGTTGCAACTGTTATATAATAAGAGTTCAACAGTTATCTGAATGTCTGGCAGATGCCTCCTTGTTTCTTTATAACTAGTAACTAAAATGGAGAAATAGGATCTTTACATTCTGTTTTTTTTTTTTTTTTAGAGAAATACCTTGGGGACATGTGGGAAAGTAGTAAGGCCACTAGGTTTAGCTTCAATGACCTAGCAAGCAGGCTATGATCAGCATTGTTGGATGGTTACTAGGTTTATAACTAGCAGTGTTCAGAGAAACATCCCATGACAAGGATCAAACTCAGGGCCCTTTCTTTTTCAGGCATTTGATCTACAACTGAAGATATTTATCCAGTCCCTTGAAATAGTGTCTTTAATCTTTATAAATACATTTTTATATTTTATAAATATTTGAAGTTAATTAAATTATTCTCTGCCTTGAATGTATTCATTGTGGTTATTTTTGGAAAGGATTAACTTTTCTAATTAATGAGATTTTTTAATTTAAAATACTGCTAATAATGGTTTCACATATACAAAATTCCAAAACCACACCAACATCACCAGTGTACCTGTCTCCCTTACCCAAGATTCCAAGGACCCTTTATCTCAACTTCCTAAATACCAACTCAGATTTTTGTGGATCAGTTCCTATTTGTTGCCTTTGAAACTTCATTGCTCTTTAAGTCCCATATATGAGAAAGAGCATTCTGTTTCTATTCCTTTCCTTCTGACTGACTTTGCTTGCTCAGCATACAATCCTCTAATTCTATGATGCTGCAAATTGAATGATTTTACTCTTTTGTATTTTACTCATTGTATTCCGTTAGTAGAATTTTCTAGATCATAGTTGGGTTGTTTCTTTATCTTGGTTATGTTACTATGTGCAACAATGGATATATATGTGCATGTATATTTTTAAAATTAATGTTCTTGTGTTTTGGAGACAGATGCCAAAATGTATTGCTGGATCATATGATAGTTTCATTATTATTTTTAGATAGTTATAAATAAATAAATAAATAGTGCTTACTATAGAAGCTGAACCAAAGGACATTCTTTTTTTTTTTTTTTTTGGATTTTTGGGCCACACCTGGTGATGCTCAGGGGTTACCCCTGGCTATGCGCTCAGAAGTCGCTCCTGGCTTAAGGGACCATATAGGACACCAGGGATCAAACAGAGGTTCATCCTAGGCTAGCACAGGCAAGTCAGGCACCTTACCTCCAGCGCCACCGCCAGCCCCCCCCCTACAAAGGACATTCTTACCAACAGTTGATGAAGGTTCCTCAAAAATATTTGAATTTTCAAATAATTGCTGAGAAACTTAAAGTTTATCATAATTCATTTTTCATAAATGAATTTTTAATTATATTATTATTCATTAAAATGAATTCATAATTCATTTTTATAAATTTCATATGATTTTACTGTTTATTATCATATTTGAAAGAACATTTTTAATTCAAATTATATTGATGGACTACAATCTTATGAATTGAAGAAAACCATAAATATTATTTAATGAGAAGATATGCTAAAAAGTTACATACAGACAAAATAATAGCAAATAACAGAGTAGAACAACTTGCTACTTGATTATAGAGTAGTCATAAATATTTGCGTTTAAGACTTTGGCATTATTTCTCTAAAGCACTTGGTGTCAAATGCTCCTGCTTGTTGAAAAGTAATGCGTTCAGTTAGAAATACATATTGGTATAGATAATGTTTTAAATAACAGCAGATTTAAGGAGGGGACAGTTGATGAGGTCTTTTTTTAAACATAGTATATCATTTTTTTTGGATGGGGAGAAGTTGGAGATAAATATTGAAAATATTCAGTGATTAGTGTTAATAACATAGGGTAAGAATAAGTAATCTCAGTAACTACTATAATTTATTCACAAATAAATGAGCTTTTATCACTCTGTATATAACAGTAGTTTCTTTTGCTTTCACTATTGGCAAAGCAGGAGTTGTAAATTTTTTTTACATCCTCTAGGGAACTATGAGGTCTTCCTTACCTCACTTGAAGACCAATTTAAAACTTTCT
>PVKC010049716.1:0-10682 GCA_004027635.1 Crocidura indochinensis
AAAGAAGGCAAAAGAAACAAGCAAACAAACGAAAAGCCAAGCAAACTAAACACAACCTCATGTTTCCCACACAGAGGGAAATCCAATTCCCTTTTAGAGTTTCCTATGATTTCCCTCGAAAGCCAAAGAGCAATTTGTTCCTCAAACACAATTTTGAAGAAAGTTGATTCATCCCTGTGTACTAAAGTGTAATAAAGTGTACTAAATCCTTCATGTATTAAAAAATATTCAAAATATACTTGTAAGGTTGGGGATAGACAAAACTATCCATATGTGATAAGGAAGCAGATTAGCAGACCGAGACAAAAATAGGTGATTCATATGCGTATTTATGTCAGGTTCTCAGAAGAACACTCACTCTGTTCGAGTCTTCCAGGCTAACTCCGGGGATTGTGCAGTGACAGATAAGTAACCCTTCACTGCCATATCAGCCAAGGCCAAAGTGACAGGGCAAATGTGATTTGTTAACTGCATTTTAAAATATCAATAGAACACAGATCACAGGCATCTGGGTGTTCATTTGATTGGGCGCTGGAAATTATGCAATTCTGAGAGCAAAGAAAATGATTTTTGCTTCCTGTGCTCTGAAACCTCACAGGTCAAGGTATATGAAAAACAGTTGCCTTTTTGAACCCTTTAGGTCTGAGCAAGCTAAAGGCATTTCCTCAGAGAGCAAATACGAAAGTTACTTTCTTTTTCATTCCTTCTCCTGCTCAGGAGCTGAACAGGCATGGCTGGTGAGTAGCCCTTTTTTCCTGTTGTTTGTGCTTATTTTGGAGGGAGGGGGAGTTTCTTCTCAGGAGCAGGTCTGTGAAGAGGACAGAGGGTCCCTAACCACAGAGTCTGGTTCTAGCCTAGAGAGAGGTTTCTAGAAACTGGCACTGAATGTATTCTAGTAAGCTTACATAACTTTCTGGAAGAAAGGACCAGGCAGAGAGACATTCTGTTTTTTATACTTTCCCAGGATTTCAGGCTTTTCTTTAGATTCCTACTAACTCCCAACTCCATTCCCCACTTTATATGTAGCAGGGTGAGAGGACAAAGTTGAAGGTAGTTGGGTTTCCTGCTCCACATTTCTGTTCTGTTCCCTGCTCAATCTGTGTCCACATGACAGTCCTGCCAGCTGCCAAAGGAAATAAAGGAGCCTTCAAGCAGTGAAAAATGGAGAGGGATCCAGCTAAGAGAGAGGGAAGGGATCCTGCATGCTACACTCTTATCTAAGGCAGCTGCTTCTCAGGTTTAGCTCAGTTCCCCTCAGTGGTAAGCAGACCTGACAAGGATGAGCTCTCACTTGGGCTAAGACCAGCAGCACTTGTTGTCTCCTGAGAAATAACTTCCATCAAAAACCCTGGGCTTTCCTTAGCCAATCAAGTTAGAATTTTTACGAATGAAATGTAAGAAGTGGGTTTTTAAGAAATTTCTAGAAGAGTTTTTTCCACGTTAAAAAAAAAAAAGTGAGATCTGTGACTACAGGTCTAATACCTGTGCATTCCCTAAATGTCTGTCATTTTTACAGAGAAAGGTGATCCACTCAAAGACATAAAATCGAAGGCCAAGAATGTGGTGGATGGTTTCTTGGATAACTTGGTAGAAAAAAAAGTGGTAGACAAGAGAACTTTACAAAATTTAGGGAGTGGCATCAGCAACATTATAGCGGGAACTCAAAATTTCATTGAGAGGTTCGCAGAGCAAAACCAAGACAAGATACACCTGGTTGTCAGCACCTCCAACAAGCAGCTAAGTTTACGTGAGTATCTTTGTCCCTATGCAGTTTCTGGCTTTTAATTCCTTTGAGAAATAGTAAATAAACTGACACACTCTCCTCTCCTACCTTTCCTGACTGGTTAGGAAGCTAATTTCCTACTGCAAATGTTCCCTACTCTGTGCTAGTAGCTTAGTACACTTTCTACTGCTGCAAATTTCACTTTTCCTTCCATAGCTGCCATCTTGCCATCTTCTTTCTGTTCAATGGTAACTGATATCTCAGTTGGTCTGGCCACAGCTAACCTGTAGACTGTATGAGGCCAAGATCTTTGCTTTCTTGGTGAATATATCCCACCCCGCAAGAAAGGAAGCTGACACAGAAAGTAATGAGAAGATACCCATGGACTAAGTTTACTGCTCTGATCCTGAATGATGGGAATGCTAGTTCTAAACATTCTAATTTCCTACGCTTGGGATTTTAAAGTCAATTTGAGATTAAGGCTGTTCAGCAAGAGAAAACTGACTGTCCTAACCTGAGCCTGGGCTCTGGGGATGCACTTCTAGGGGGCCAGATTTATCTTTGTTCAAAAAGGACATGAGGAATTTAAGAATTGGTATATCACCATATTTTTTTAATTTATTTATTTATTTTTTGGTTGTTGCATCACATCTGGCAGCGCTTAGGGTTTACTCCTGCCTCTATGCTCAGAAATTGTTCCTGGCAGGCTTGGGGGACCATATAGGATGTCGGGCTTTGAACTGATGATGATGACCTTCTGCATGAAAGGCAAACGCCTTATCTCCATGCTATCTCTCTGGCCCCGTATCATGATATTTGTAATCAAGGTGTTTAAATAAAAATATTAATATAAAAAAGAATTGGTAGATCTTTGATACGTGATTCTTTTTAAAGTGTGGGTCAATACACCTTTTCCTGAAAAGAAATATTTTCTTTAAAATTTGATTTTAATATGCTATGTTTAAAAACAGGTGTCAGGGAGGGTTTACTTTCTCTAGAATAAAATACAAAACTGAGAATAGTCATAATTCTTAGGAATTGGGAATCCCTCTGGGATTATTTTTTTTAATATTGTAAATCTAACCTGTAAAAATGTTTAATCAGCATGTGATTGGCAGTTTTAATGACAGTTTTTCATGAATACACCATTTCAACTTCACATCCTGCACTAAAATGTTTGTTGTTGTTTTTTTTATACAGAGAATGTACTTCCTTCCTCAGTCTGAAAAATTCTATCTTCCAACAAAAATCTTTACTTACTTGTTTTTGTTAGTTTTTAAAGTACTTTCTTTATTAAATCCCCTTGGTTACAACCTTGTTTGTAGTTGGGTTTCAGTCATAAAGTGCCTACCATTCTTTTACCAGTGCAACTTTCCTGATACCAATGTCCTCCATTTCCCTCCTCTAACATCCCCTGCCTGTATTCCAGAGAGGCATTGTATTTCTCTGCATTATTTTCACGGTAGATGTTAATGTAGTTATTTCTCTAACTGCACTTAGCACTCTTTGTAGCAAGCTTCATAGCATGACCTTGTCCTTCCTACACTTATCTCTATTGTCTCTGGTTATTATTACCATACTGTCTTTTATTTTTCTTAAATCAAACTGATGAGTGAGATTATTCTGTATTTATCTCTCTCCCTCTGACTTGCTTCACTCAATGAAATAGTCTCAATATATATTCCATGCATACATAGGCAAATTTTGTGGCTTCATTGTTTTTAATAGCTGCATAGCATTCCATGATATAGTTGTACCACATTTTCCTTAAGTTTCCTTAAGGAAACTCAGGTATATGAGTTGTTTCCAGAGTTTGACTATTGTACATAGTGTTGCTATGAACATAGGAGTTCAGAGGGCATTATTATGCTGTGCTTTTGTGATCCTGGGGAATATCCCTAAGAGTGGTATTGCTGTATCATATGGGAGCTTAGTCTAGTTTTTTGAGGAATCTCCATATTGTTTTCCATAAAGTCCGAACTCAACAGCAATCACACCAGCAGTGAATGAGAGATTTCTTTATCTACTTATTCATGCCAGCAGTGGTTATTCTTGTCCTCTGTGATATGTGCCAGTCTCTGTGCTGTGAGATATTTCATTGTTGTTCTAATTTGCTTCTCTCTGATGATTAGTGATATGTAGCGATTTTTCATTTGCTTTTCACCATTTGTATTTCTTCTTTGAGGAAATGTCTTGAATTGTGATTGTGGAATGATTCAGCCATGCTATTTTGGATATACTACCTTAAATTGAATATAGTATTGCTGCTATTACAGTGTGGGTCCAAGAACATATAAAATCATACAAAGAAATCTGATTTTTTTTACTAGAGAGTACTCAGCCATTCAGTCTTCTTTGCCTTAAAAACAAAACAACTGCAAGTACACATGGGTGACCAAATATCATAGAGGCAAATAGTTGGAAAGTCAATTTTTTCCAGGACATATAATGGTCAAATTTGACCACAAATTATTGAGATGTTTTCTTTAGACTTATCAAAATCTATTACTGAGCCATTTGGTGAATCTGCTACCTTGAAGAAGTCTGCCAATCTTTCTAAATCGTAGTACATTTTCTCATATTAGAAAGCACATTATACCTAGAAGCTCTACATATTAAAACTCATCACCACACATTATTGATTTAGTGGGTTTTTATTTATATACACACTCGATTTACTACCAAGTAAATTATTTTGATGAGGACAACAAAGAAATTATCTTCTGTAGATTTCCTTTTACAAGGGAAGAAATTGTGACTTCTATTTTGTGATTTATTCTGCAGAATTTACAGACATCCGAGACACACCACCTGTGGTTGAACTTGTGGAATCTGTAGACAACCTTAATCTTTGTCCTTATGAAGAATACCAGAACATTTGTAAAAAACAGGCTGGAGAGGTATTATACTCCTTGTATAAAATAGAGAGGAACCATTGATTTTATTAAACAAGTTCTCAAGGGAAAAATTGGAGAGGCTGGGAGATAGTAAATATTTTATAAGTTCTTTGATCAAGGATAAAATCATGTGGTGCCACTCAGATTCAAATTCTCATTCAACTCAAGACAAATGAGAGATCTATAGAGCTTTGTTCACTTATTTTGTTATCTCTTTGGAATTTATGGCCACATTAACTGTAGTAATGGAATCAAAATATCATAAGACACTATGACTGATTAATAATTATTTGCAGTCTAGATGAAAGTCTTGGATATTAAACACATTTTAATATATAAAGTCTATAAAGCACCATAGAATGATGTCTTAAAACTTTAAAATAGTAAAGTTGTTGAAGCTGAAGTGACTGTGGAGTAGGGCACATGTCTTCATGAGGTAAATCAAGTCCAATCTCATATGGGTACCTCATATGGACCTCCAAGACTTGCCAGGAGTAATCCATGAACATAGAGCCCTGAACACTACCACATAGAGTGCCCAAACCAAAACAGTGGTATTAATAATAATAACAGTAATGGTAATGACAATAATAGTAATAATAATATGATGATGACAGTGAATTGCTGAGTATAAAATAGCAATAATAATAGTAATATTATTTATTTTATTTATTTATTTTAACTGGAGCCAACAGAAAATTGTCCTGGATCTTATAAAAATTTATAACAAGTATACCTTTTATAAAAGATAAAAAAAAGAGGCAAGGGAAAGTGGATTGAAAAATGTGAAGATGGGTCACTTTGAAATCTTAAGATTATTGAAAAGCACTCCTAGCTATGGAGTGGATCTTGCTGTAGCCTCTTGGAAATCAATTCCCTTCTAGTTCTCATTGCTCTCGATTTCCAACTTATTCCTGTCTGAGAGAGAGCAGGACAGTGACATCAGGGATGGACTCAAGAAGGGGGTATCCAGCAATCTCTTGCTATGGGGTCATTTTTGGGTTGAGGAACATTGATAATAGACTCACTGGCACCCACGCACTGCAGGTATACCCAATAAAGAAGAAAGGAAGTCGCACCCGCCTGGCTCTCATCATCTGCAATACAGTGTTTAAGAATATTGGTTCTCGGGACGGAGCGGAACGTGACATTGCGGAGATGAAGAAGCTTCTGGAGAGTCTCGACTACACGGTGCATGTGAAAAAGCAACTCACAGCCAAGGTAAGGGCTCCCCTCTCTCCCTCAGCATATACATCCAGCACCCCAGCTTTCTCACTACAGAAAAACCCTGCCACAACTCTCATCTGCACAGCTGGCTATATGTAGATGAGTGTAGGTGCAGTGGCAAAAATGAAGAAAAAATTATGCATAGCCAAAGTATGTTCCAAGGTCAAACATGAGATATGTGGTTTTAGAAAATTTTGGAGTCAAGAACTTCTAGGAGGAGCTTGCTCTATTCCATGTGCCAGTCTTATCACTGGGGAAGGAAAAAGAGTAAATAATCTGGGAAACTGCTAATTTCCCTTTTCTTGATATAGGAGAAAGAAGGCACCCAAGGTACAGAATAGGCTATTTCCAAGGTGTAGTGTTGATGTGTCTTTGTAGGAGTGAACACAGAGTGAAAAAAAAAGGAAGAAAGAGATATCGAGTTATAAAGGTCAAAGCAGGGCACTTGCTTTGCATGTGTGATGTCTTGTATTAAATACTCAACACACACACACACACACACAAGCAGTTGAGTGTGTGAGGAGTAAAAAGAACTGACAGAAAGGTCAAGAACAGCCATCTGGAGGTCATGGCTCAGGGCTGACACGGCTACCAGTCATGAGTCAACTGTTGTCAGGAGGCAAGTGACCATCCCTGAGAGTTTGAGCTGAGTACAGATCTGGTGGAGGAGCTGCACAGGAGGGCTGGTGAGTGGCAAGGGAGGACTAAATCTATGCCAGAGAGTGAGCTGATTTAGCACTACAGGGAAGGTCTGAAAAGAAGAGGTACAAAGCACACAAGACTTAGGGCTCTTAATCTACAATTGGGGAAAGGGCTGAGAGAGAAAGAAAATGGCAGATAAGTGACAAAGGCAAATGCCAAATGCGCCAAGGAGAATGCAAGTGCAGACCCTACAGGAGCTGAGGGTGGAGCGTTGTTCCATGATCAAAAGTAACAGGCTAGTGAAGCATCATTATGGAAAGCACTGGTTGACAGGCCAGGCCAGACAGGGAGGCCTTCGCTGTGGTTCCTGGGCTAACTGGGCACAGGCCCTTAACAAGAAATTCGGCTCTGTTCTAGGAAATGGAGTCAGCACTGACGGCGTTCGCTGACCTCCCCCAACACAGCTCTTCAGACAGCATGTTCCTGGTGCTCATGTCCCATGGCCTCCTGGAGGGGATCTGCGGCACCATGCACAGCGAAGACCAGCCTGACATACTGCCTTATGACACCGTCTTTAGCATCTTCAATAATCGTAACTGCTCCCGCCTCAAGGACAAGCCCAAGGTCCTCATCATCCAGGCCTGCCGAGGGAGTGAGTCCAGGACTGCTGCCCTTGCTCACTGTCCTACCTGTGGGGTGATGCATGTGGGATCTATGATCATGTATGAGCCCTGCTGGGTTCATTTCCCAACCAAAAGCCAGGGTCAGAACTTGTAGGAAACACCACAGAGGACTGGCCAATTCTGCCAGCTGAGAAGCTTCTAGCTAATGTATCCACAAGAGGGACTGAGTCAATGAATCCTGATCCCTAAGTCAAACCAGCAAACACTTCAGTCCCTGGAATAAGTGTACGTGTTAATGCCACTGCGTCTGGCTAAGGGAAATTTCACTGCTGGAAGGAGGGACAAAATGGCAGCACCTTCTTAGTCTCTCAGACCTTTCTGAAAGAACTGAGTCAGGGAGACACAGGAACCTGGGGCCACAGTCAAAACTCTCTGTGACTTCAATCATCTCTGAATCTAGTTGGGGGGAATGTGTTTGGAGGTACGATGTGAAGCAGAAATAACTTCAGTGAAAATAGGCAACCGTGCTCTGGCGTTCTGTAGTTAAAATTAAGCTTTTGGCTCCTGAGGAAAAGAAAAGTTCCCAGGGTACTACTGCACTGGCTTCCTGACACCGTGAGGTCACTGTTAGGGGCACAATTCATTGGTTCATGACAGCAAACAGGAAGACAGAGAGGGTGGGAGAGACTAGAACTCCCACTACAGTTGGCTCCAGATTCTCACATTGTTGTCACATTGTTCTCATGTTGTTGACCCCACAGAGAGCAGTGGGGTAGCAAGAGTGCCTGACTGTGCAGCCTGGACAGACAGTCCCAAGCCACTGCTCGAAAATTTGCAGGAAGATTCCATTTCCAGAACCCACATTGAAAAGGACTTCATCGCCTTCTACTCCTCAACACCACGTATGTGCCCAGAAGTGTGTGTGTGTGTGTGTGTGTGTGTGTGTGTGTGTGTGTGTGAGTGATGCGTGTGTGTGCAGCACTGGTTAATGAAGAGTCTTATGTAGTGAAGATAAGGGAGGTGTTACATGTTCTTGAATACAGTTTACATTTTATGTAAAGAAAGGCTTCCCCTAACTTTTTAACTTTGTACATATATTATATGTGGAAATTTTCATAGCCAAAGATATACAAAACATTAAAATCATCTATCACAGAACCTTCTCATCCCCCTTTACCATCTACCACTGATTGGTTGCTTGGGTTTTCTATTACTGTGATTAACTCCTGTGATTAACTCCTGCCCTTTTCTCCTTCTTTACCCTTCTGTGAGCATTTAAGGTTCTTCCAGCAATATTCTGAATGCTCGCTTAAAAGAGGTAGAAGTAACACTCTAGGACTTACCTGCTCAGTTAATGCTCAGATAATCAACTTAAAAAGTGTTCCATTTGGATTTTTCTTTGTGGTAAAGTCTGTTTCAAGTCTCCTTTAAAACTACTTGTTAGAGGTATAACTGATGTACCAGATAGTGGTATACTTCTACATAGATATCTGGATGAATAATATAAAGAGAAGTACATTTCTGTGAAACCAACATCAAAATTTATGCCAAAAACAAAACCCTCCAACTAGAAGCTTCCTTTGGATTCATTCAGCTGTTGTTGTTTTTATTTTCCTTCATTATCTTTTTTTTATTTTTGGTTTCTGGGACACAACCAGCTATGCTGAGGGAAAACTCCTGACTTTCTGTTTAGATGTCACTCCTAGAGGTACTTTGGAGACCATATGGGGTACCAGGATCAAACCTCAATTGACCACACTGAAGGCCTTCCTGCTGTTTCTAGGCCCAAATGGCCCATTCTTTTGTGAAGGGCAGTAATGGAATCCTCTGTAAATGACCTTGAAGCCAGGTTCATTTTATTGTTTATTCGCTTAGTAAACATGGAGACATGCTTAACATTTGAGATATTCTATTTTCTTGTGTAAAGGGGGATTCATTTCTGTGTTTATTTTTTTTCTAGCCCCCTTTCAAAACTAAGTAAAGTGCCTGATAAAAATTAAGTCCCAAGTACTCAATGCGCTTGCTTTGATGGTCTGTAATTCTGACGGGTGGTCTCCTTAGCTCAGTCTTTAACAGGTTTTTACTGTTGGTTGATTACTATAGAAAATTATTCAATATTGGGTCATTAGTTATTTTCTTCAACATAATTTAGAAGCCAGCATTTTAAAGGTTAAAGTAACAAGAGCCAAAGAGATAGAACATTGGGTAAAATACTAGATAAACTTGACATGGGTTTGATCTTTGGCACTGCCAGTGGTCCCCAGCATCACCTGGATCAACCCCCTAGCACAGAAGAAGGAAATACTCAAACACCTTGGGTGTAGCCCAGACAAGCACCTTGTGAAAAAAGAAACAGGGGAAACCAATACAACAAAAAAGATCACAACCTGTGGCTATCCTCTGTCTCTTTATAGATAACATGTCCTGGAGAGACACTGAGATGGGCTCTCCTTTCATCACACAAATTGTCACCTACTTTAATAAATACGCTTGTCACCTTCACCTGGAGGAAATATTTCGTAAGGTAGGTGAGCCTTTCTGGACTTGTTCTTTACCCTTATTAACTCACCAACGTGTCACTCGTCTCTGCCTTTTAAGTGACATTGGAAAATTTTTTTCAGGCAAGCAAAAGCTTTACATGATCATTCAGTAGCCAAAAATGGGATTTAGAAAGGAAGATGACAGTATGGTACTATGGGAGACTAGAATAAGCAGAACAAAATTATGCAAATAAACACTTTTATGTTATGGAGTTAGATCACTATCACTGTAACAAAGGGGACAGAATTTTAACACTGTGGGAATCATATAAGCCTTCCATGCAGCAAACCCAGTTTCAAACCCTGGCATCCCATATGGTCCCCTGAGTCTGCTGGGAATGATTTTTGAGTGCAGAGCCAGGAATAATCCTGGAGCACCAATAGGTATGGCCCCCCCAAAAAAACAAAACAAACCCCAAAACAGTAATAATAGCACTTAAAATAACAATAGCAACAATATAATAATGATGATAACAATTATAAATGTATTTTAATTCATTATTTGTTTTAATAAAAATGAATTTCATAGTTTGGTAATAATATAACTTATCTTGCTAGGGGTTGGAGAGATAGCATGGAAGCAATGTGTTTGCCTTGCATGCAGAAGGATGGTGGTTTGAATCCCAACATCTCATATGGTCCCCATGAGCATGTCAGGAGCAATTTCTGAACATAGAGCCAGGAGGAACCCCTGAGTGCTGCTGCGTGTGACTCCAAAATGCAAAAAAAAAAAAAAAAAAAAAACCAAAATCGGAAAAAAAAAGAATTTATCTTGCTGATATAGGAATACATAACAAGTGGGGCTAGAAAGAATATACTGGATAAGGCTTATGCCTTATGTGCTGCTGACCTCAGTTTGATCTTCTGCTCCACATGTAGCCTCCTACACCCTGTCAGGAGCAATATGTTAGCCCTAACTAAGCACTAGGAAAGAAGGAAGGAAGGAAGGAAGGAAGGAAGGAAGGAAGGAAGGAAGGAAGGAAGGAAGGAAGGAAGGAAGGAAGGAGAGAGAGAAAGAAAGAAGAAAGAA